>CM074735.1:132331856-132614356 GCA_037367245.1 Phrynocephalus guinanensis
GCCCCACCCACCGGCTGGGTGCCAGCTCTAGCTTTGTCCTGCCAAGAGAGAGAAAGAGACACACAGAGAGAGCGAGAGAGAGAGGTCACCTGCAGCCAAAGACAAGGCTGCTCCTCTGTTCCTAGTCTCCCCTCCCTATGCATGGATCTTCCCGTTGTTTGCCTTCTGGAATTCCATGCCCGCCTCCACCCAACAACCTCCAGCCATCACCATGGTGCCTGCCTTTTCCCAAGGAAGCTCCCGACAGCACCAGGGTTGGGGAATTGTAAACTTTGCTCCGTGGCTCAAAGCTTGCCAGAAGTTTCAAAGGCTAATTCCTGCGCACAAGAGAGGGGCCGACATATGGCCCTGGGGCTACAAGAGGGCCGCTGTTTCTGCGGCGATTAATAAGAACTAAACAGATGGAAGCTAGCATTGAAGTTCATACTAGCAAGGTTTGGTCGACACAAACGCCAGGGTTGCACAGACACCGGGCTCAGCTGAATTAAAATGCTGCACCCTCGCAATTCAAGCTCCACCAGAAAAGCCATACTTTGTGACTTAACATGGATCCTTCAACCTTGTGTAATTTATATTCTTGTTTTGCCCACTGTCTTCTGCATAATTTCATCCCAGGGATGGGCAGGGAGCTGTCCGAGTCACAGAAATGTCTACACCCAAAAACGGAAATCTAATCTCACTTGAACCAAGCGGAACCAGATGTCACAAGATAAGCTTTGGTTGTATTTCATTTGATTTTGCTTTATTTTGTTATTTAATAAAATACTTTTGCCCCATTCTGTGACTGGCCATCTCAGAGTGGAGTACAGATAATACATGTTTTCATAACAAGAATGAAAAGCAACTTAAAATACAGTAAGTCAGTATCATTTTGATTGGTTTCCTAGTAAAAATAATACTCTCTGTGTGTATGTGTTAGAATGGCCACTTACATATGACAGGGTTGGGTGTGGGTGGGTTATGCAAATAGCTATTGATTTGCATAAAACTGCACAGTCGGATTTATATCTATGGATGCAAAATTAGAAATGATTTTTATAATTTAAACCAAATTACAAGGCATCGCACCCAAATAGAGACCCATGTTTCTGCTGGACCCGTGGCTCAGGTATTAAAAGGGTTGGCTGACCTCAGAATATTCCTCCCTATGATTCCCCCCCCCCCCCAGACTTGGGCTGGACAGCCATTCAAATGGAGGACATCATCCAACTGAAGGTTGTATTCTGGCAGCTCTTGGGATACCAACAACCTTTGTTCTGAATGCCTCTCACCTTCCCATAACCAGGTATACGGCAGCCCTTTATTGGGTGGTTGCTAGCTACCATCTTTATCAGTCCTAGATAAAGGTAAAGGTTCCCCCTGCACATGCGTGCTAGTCGTGTCCAACTCACCTCTGTTTCCAAGCCAAAGAGCCAGGGTTGTGCAAGTCCGTGGCCATGTGGCCGGCATGGCTGTGCGGAACACTGTTTTAACTTCCTGCTTTTTACGGCAGTACGTATTTATCTCTTTGCATTTACATGTTTTCCAACTGCTAGGTTGGCAGGAGCTGGGGTGAACAGTGGGAGCTCACTCCGCCGCGTGGCACCCAGGATTCGAACCGCCGACCTGCCGCCTTTGCAGCCGACCTTTCAGTACTCTAGTCCGCTGAGCCACCTACTGCCCCCCCCCCTTAACCCTCTCCTGTCCAAAGCACAGTTATAATTTCTGTGCGGAGTGCTGTGCCGAGGCTGAGCAGCATTCACTGCAGCCTGTGTTTCTTGGGGTCAAGAGACAAAAAAAAAAGCCAAAACAAACGAACAAAAATGAGCACCAGCAAGGAAACACTTCAGGGAGGGATTAAGTGGCTTCAAAGCCAAGATACCCATCTCCACCTACTCCCAATTGGCCTCAGGGCGACCTGTCTCAGAATAAGTATGCTTGCTCCATATGGTATGATGGTCCATAATGAATTCAGCTTTCTGGTCTCCCCTCAGTCCCTTCCGATCCTGGCTTTTGGGCATGCCAACAAGGGACCATAATGACACTCAGAGCAATAATGACACTCAGAGCAAGGAGGAAATCATGAACATCAGATCTCATGAGCTTTCTGGCTGCACCACTGGGAGATTCTAAACCAGAATCCCTTGGCCTGGCAAATTCATAGTTTAACATAAGAACATAAGAAGAGCCATGCTGGATCAGGCCAAAGGCCCATCTAGTCCAGCTTCCTGTATCTCACAGTGGCCCCACCAGATATGTCTGGGAGCTCACGAGACTAGATATCTGTCTCCTGATACCACTCCCCTGCATCTGGCCCTTGTAGTACCCCGGTTTTAAGCCTGGAGATGCCACATCTCCATCATGGTTTGTAACCTGTGATGGACTTTTCCTCCAGGAATCTGTCCAATCCCCTTTTGAAGGCATCCAGGCCAGATGCCATCACCACATCCTGTGGCAGGGAGTTTCACAGACTAACAACGTGCTGGGTGAAAAAAATATTTTCTTTTGTCTGTTCTTACTCTCCCAGCCCTCAGTTTGAGTGGATGTCCCCTAGTTCTGGTATTTTGTGAGAGGGAGAAGAGCTTCCCTCTATCCACTTTACTCATGCCCTGCATGAGTAAAGTGGACAGTAAAAGAAAAAGTTGATGTGGTCAACTTCATTTTTAATTCCTGTATGGAGAAGGCACATCTATTCATATAAGATCCTCAAACCACATTCCAAAAAAGTTTATTCCACACTAGGGATATTTTTCTTAAAAAAAACACTCATCAATCTTGCTTTTTGCTGATCTGGATTGTCTCAACTTGATTGACCCTTCTTTGTAGAGCAGGCATGTCCAAACTTCAGCCCTCCAGATGTTTTGGACCACAGCTCCCACAGTCCTTTGTCACTGGCAATCTAAGCTTAGAATTCTGGGAGTTTGGGGGGGGTCCAAAACATCTGGAGGGCCAAAGTCTGGACGTGCCTGATGTAGGGGTTTCATGTCATGCACAGTTCCTGACCTCCAGGTGAGAATGAGTCAAGGAACATCATTTTTTTCACATCAGGGTGTACATACAGTAGATACTTATCCACACAATCTGTATCTGCTGGTTCACTTATCCACAGTCTGAAAAATATTAAAAATAAATATATATTTCTAACCTTGAAGTTAGAGGGAGCCAGAAACCATACCATGTAGAGCAGGGATGGAGAAGGTTTTAGAGACGAGCGCCCAAACTGTAATTAAAAACCCACAATTGTTTCACAAAGTGCCAATGCAGCAATTTAACCTGAATACAGGTGGCTGTTTTATTGTCAATCCGCTTTTTGATAATCCCTAGCATGGTATTGGCCTTCTTCACCGCTACCACACACTGGGTAGACGCCTTCAGAAGATGCGGCTGGCCGTAGGGTGCACACTCTTTAGATGCGAATTCAGTAAAAGAAAAAGGTGCATTTAAGTGGTCGTGTGACAGAGGCCTTTAAAGAGAGACAACAGTTGTGTGGATGTGTGTGGTGGAGGTAGAAAGAGAAGTGAAACCCCCCCCCCCCAGTATTCTGGTGGTGAACAGAGCCCTGGATGAGTAAAAATAAATAAATAAAGGAAGACACTAAGAATACAGGCTACGAGCCAATATGCTGTGATACTCTACCCTATTTTATTCTTAGCTGTTCTATGTACAGGAAATGGACTGTCCTGGACTCCAGACAAGACAATAAATTCCTGTAATATCCAGGCTAGTTCTGGATGTCTGGAAACTTTTATCCCAAGCCCTTTACTTGTGGGCAAGTTGATTTGCTCACGAAACATATGTGCCGCGGATGCCTTGAGCCTTGTTATCGGGTGGCATCTGGAGTTCTGTGTCGAACGCCAGATCTCCCGGGTGCCCGCTTTTACGACAGAGGAGGCTTCATGGAGGCTGAAGCATTTTCCTGGGTCATCATCCAGTTTCCGCCTTGTCAGCGAAGCTGCAGGAGTCAGATCGGAGGGTACCGATCGAGACTTCTTCAGACTTAGTTTGTGCTTTTGGTGGGGAACAGCTTCCAAAGAAGAGGCTACCATGAGAGATACACAATAAAGCAGCAACAGCCAGAAACAATTACCGGGTCAAAACAAAGGCCAATTTTTATCTTTTTCTCCTGTTTCTCAGAGTCCCCTTGGTATTGTTATCCCGTCCACATGAAGGCCAAAGTGTGCGTTACAGTTAACCTCTCGTTACATTTGAAACCACCTTCGTGTTTTTAAGAGATGTGATGGAGGCTGACTTTTGCATCGGATGTTTCCACTTTGCTTATCACTAGAAGACCAATCACAAACCACAGTCTGCCAATTTGCACGTTCCAGGATAGGAGTAAACCTCCTGCTGTGACAACCACACAATGCCAGGACTTAAGGGACTCCTTCTTCTAGGCTGTCTATAATGTACCATTGGCCCCTTTAGTTGTCTGTCAGGTTGCCAAATGAGGTTTTTACCCCTTCCTCCAAGGAAATGTTGGTGTACGTTGGAAACGCTTGTCTTAATGTATGCATTTTTAGGCATTCTTCTTAAGGTGCACCTTTTTCACATACTGTATATGTCACTGCGAATATATGTCATATATTATGTTTTGTTTTATTTATTTTATTTATTTATTTATTATTAATTATTCCTTTTCTTTTCTTTTCTTTTCTGGAATTATTGTATGTTATATTTGTTAACTGCCCTGAGTTCCCCTTTGGGAACATCCGGCCATGGCCAGTGCTAGGTTTTTTTGTGCCCTAGGCGAGGGTGGGGGGGGGGCAGTGGTGGTGGGCGGGGAGCAGGGTGGCAGGGTGGGGGGCGGGGGTGGGCAGGGCGGCGGCGGGGGGGTGGATGGCGGGGGGCAGCGACAGGCGCGGGGGTGTGGATGGCGATGGGCGTAGGGGGCCAGTGGCGGCGGCGGGCAGGGATGGGCAGGAGATATGCACACACATTTTTTATTTTTATTTATTTATTTTTAAATTTATATATTGCCGGATGCAGAACCGGCGCTTCCACTAAGGTGAACTAGGCAGTTGCCTAGGGCGCCAAAATGGAGAAAGGGTGCTGGACAGCCTGCCCCCCCCCCGCCGCCCCCCACCGCCGGCTACCGCCGTCCGTCACCCCACCGCCCGCCAGCCGCCTGTCGCGGTTTGTATAACATAAAATCTGTACAACATAAAAAATTCTGCAGATATGGGAAATTTTCTTAACAGACTCGCCTGTGGGGCGAATCCGTACAACATAAAAATTGTCTTGATTGTTAGGGATTACGCCATTTTCAATGCATTCCTATGGGAAATTTGTGTAAAGGAAAAATTGCTTAACAGAATTTCATTTGGAACGAATTAATTCCTTTATACAAGGTACCACTGTATTTGGAGTTGCTCCAATGCTACCGTTTGGGGACTGCAACTCTCAAAATTTCCCAGTCACCTGGCCAGAAAGGTACTTTTGCCGAAGTCTTGAAATAAAGCTCAGTGCACAGCCTCTTGCTTCTTTAACAAGTAGCTACCCGCAAGGAAGTTTGCCCGGGACCTGCCTTCTTGTGTATATTAAAGAGCGAGGGAACGGAGGGAGGCCGTAATCAACGTCAGGGCGATGGGGCGACATGCGGCAGTCACTCCGGTCGCTTTGATGCCTTTCCTAAATGAACGGTGCTGCATGATAGAACCACTGTAGCATGGGAAGAGCTGTCATCAGAATTTATTGATGCCACAGGAGAGGGTGGGAGTCAGTGGGGAAAAATGCAGAGATTTATGGAGTCGCCAAGGCCTCTGCTTCACCAACCTCTGTGCCTCCGCAGGCCTGTGCCCCCCCCATCCCTCCTCTCCTCCTCCCAGCCCGTCTGAGGCCCAATAAATTTCTTCATTGTTCTGCTCCTGCTGTTTGGACAGTGGCATCGTCTGTGCAAGAAGGTTCAGGCCCTCCTCCCTCACTGGGTGCCAGCTATGTGGGAGGAAGGAGCCTCCCCAGGTGGTCAACCCCCCCTAACAGTTACTCTCTCTCTCTCTCTCTCTCTCTCTCTCTCTCTCTCTCTCTCTCACACACACACACACACACACACACACACACACACACACACACACACACACACACACACACACACACACACACACAGGGGGGGGGAGCAAGATGTGGACTGCATGGTTCAGTGGCTAATGGCTGCTCTTAAAAAGGAGATGTCCCGGTGAGCATACATGGTCGTATAAAATACCAGAACTAGAGGACAAACTGAGGGTTGGAAGAGTAAGAACAGAGAAAAGAAAAGAAAAATTTTGTGCCCAGCGTGTTGTTAGTCTGTGGAACTCCCTGCCACAGGATGCGGTGATGTCATCTGGCCTGGATGCCTTCAAAAGGGGATTGGATAGATTCCTGGAGGAAAAGTCCATCACAGGTTACAAACCAGGATGGAGATGTGTCATCTCCAGGCTTAAAACCAGGGTACTTCAAGGGCCAGATGCAGGGGAGTGGTATCAGGAGACATATATCTAGTCTTGTGTGCTCCCAGAGGCATCTGGTGGGGCCACTGTGAGATACAGGAAGCTGGACTAAATGGGCCTTTGGCCTGATCCAGCGGGGCTCTTCTTATGTTCTTATGTTCACTGTGCTTGCCTTCCTCTCCTAATCTCGGTTTTCTCATAGCTGGCAGAGATGCCCCTGTGATGCCATCCTCGATTTCTTGCAGGAGCCCGTGCTGGGCCATATTCTGGGAATGGCAATCTGAACAAGGACCTTTTCCAACCTCTGCTCTGGGATTAAAAAAGAACGACAGTGGTTGGGCCCTGTTAGATAGATAAAATAAAAACTTTATTGTCATTGTCCTATACAGAACAATGAAATTAAAACAAAAACGAATTTGAAAGATCTACATCGGGAACATCCATACAGAAGAATATACCATAAACATACCCCATCCTGCATTTATACAGAAAACACCCTCAACATGTACATTTCCTTGCATTTAGGGTATCGTTGCCCCAAATGTAATGGCTCCGGTAGACTACCTCTGCACGAAAGCAGCTGGTTAAAAAACAGACCAAATAAACTTGAAAATGGCTTGTTCCAAGAGGATGGCTGGCTGACATCAGAAAGGGCTGTAATGTTCAATGGGGCTTCCTGCTGCTGGTTTTCAGTCACTTGCTGCCTTTGGTACCAGGCCACTGGTCCTTCAGCCAACCAGGTAGATTAACTTCTGAAAATCAAAAATATCTGCTTAGGCCGGGGGTGTCCAAACTCTTTGCAAGGAGGGCCAGATTTGGTGAAGTGAAAATCCCCACCATCTGGCCCCTCCCTGTGCCAGCTGGAGACATCAGCTTGCAGTTTTATGGTTTGACTACCCTCCCTGCCTCTGTCCGTACCCCACCCAGCCACCCAGCGTACCTGCCATTGGCTCCATTGCTGCAGTATCCTCCCTGCCTCCTTGCAAGGGAGGGCAGCATATAAAAGCAGCGGTGTGTCTTGGGTGCACGCCTGCCAATTCCCGGGCTGTGGAACAGCCACGTCGCCCTTGGGGCGCCTTGAAACCGGAACGTTTGTGGCTGTTGCAGGTGTGCGCGGGGCAGCACCCTTTCTCCGCCCTTCAGGTTGAATGGTCGGCCCCCACACATTTTTACCTCACCAAATCTGGCCCTCCTTGCAAAACGTTTGGACACCTCTGTCCTAAAGGAAGGAAGGAAGGAAGGAAGGAAGGAAGGAAGGAGGAAAAGGACTCTGTCTGGCTGATGGTTCTCCTTCCATTCACAGCTTGTTCACCTGTCCTCTCTAATTAACCAAGTCTTTGCAGAAGAAAGGACAACACTTTCCCTTTGAAGCAGCCAAGAAAAGAAAAGTGATTATCTAGAACTAGAAGGAGAGGGCCACATACACAGAAGGAGCCAACGTAGGGCCAAAGGCTAGCACAGCAAAAGAATTCCGTAAGTGCTAAAAGTGGCTGATTGTTGCAGTGGGAGCTGTTCACGCCACCTGTGGGGTTGTAGGTTCCCTTGATTTGTTTTTGTGATTGGTCCTCCGGAAAGTCACCTTATCTTGCTTAATTTGCAAAGCAGTATGCCTCGGTCACAAAGATCTGCAGGGAATTATATTTCTGGAATACTAAAAGATTCTCAGCGGCGTAACGTATAATTTGCCTCTGAGAGAACCTTATTCTCGAAAGCTGGTGCTGGCATCATGCCTAGTGTTTCCTTGAATTTTAGAAAAGTTGCACTTAAAAGTAGCGTGAGCCTCGTGGCCCAGTGGTTAAATGCCTGTACTGCAGGTAAATCTGTGCTCACAACCTGGGGTTCAATTCCCAGGTAGCCAGCTCAAGGTTGATTGAGCCTTCTATCCTTCCGAGGTCGGTAAAATGAGTACCCAGCTTGCTGGGGGGCAGGGCAATGTGTAGCCTGCATAATTAAACTGTAAACCGTCCAGAGACTGCTTGAAGTGCTGTGGGGCGGTATATAAGCAGAACATTTTGCTTTTGCTTTATTCCTTAGCTACCACGGGCCCCAGAATGACTATCTAAGACATTTGAAAAGTGGCAATCCCGAAAAGTAATGTATCCAAGCCTTGTGACCACTCAGACTTCCATAGTTTGGCCTGTCCTGGCTGTCCTGGCTGATGCCATCAGCAATCATCCTTCCACTGGTTCACCCCTACTGATCCTAAGCCTCTTCTGGAGGACCTCAGCTGTGACTCTTTCTCCAGCGAAGCTCAAACCCTCTTCTTGGTTGATGTTCCCTGGAGCAAAAGCTGCTTCCCAGGCTCGTGCATGCAGGCCCTAATAGGAAGCAGATGCGGCAGAGACAGGAGACTGGGTCAGAAACAACATTTTCTGGAAAGAGGGGAGAACCTTGGCATAGAAGTCCACCTCTGGGCATCTCCTTCTGCAGATGAAACCCAGATGGGACTACAGCAAAGCCAGGATATTCTGCAGGCCAAGGACAAAGCGAATTGCGAAGAGAAGGGCAAGAGGCAAATCCAAATGGGGGAGAGGGCCCAGGAGCAGAGGGAGGCAAGCCAGAGACCCAGAACAGCCAAAGCCCACCTTCCAGCTTATCTGGATTGCTCTTTACCACGTCAGCCCCTGAAGCCTCATGTGCAGACGTCACGCTGGGAGATAGCTGGGCCCTCCCGCAGGAATACAGAGCGGTGGCCTCGGTCTTTCTGTGTGCCTTTGTTCCCCCCACTCCCATCATGTAACTTTTTCACTGCCTAGCTGGTACTCGTCTTGTTCCACCTTCCCACCAAAGTTGTTGTTTGAGGTGTCCACCTGAACCAGGAGGCAGGGCTCCTGTGTTTCTAAACCCAGTGCAGAGGAGGGAATCGCAACAGGTATCTGTTGTGATGCCAACTCTAGGGGGCACAGGAGCCCTGATCTCTTTTTCATAGGGCCATCCTGTGTGTTGTGTTGTGTTGCGTCGTTACAGTCGTGACCGACTCTTTGTGACCCCATGTCCATGGAGTTTTCTTGGCAGGAATACTCCTGTGGTTTGCCAGTTCCTACTCCAGACATCTACAGCACCTGGTATTCCCTGGTGGTCTCCCATCCAAGTACTAACCAGGGCCGACTCTGCTCAGCTTCTGAAAGCAGGCAAGATCGGATGTGCTTATACATGCTTTCAAACTGCTAGGTTGGCAGGAGCAGGGGTTATCAGCGGGAGCTCGCTCTGCTGCGTGGCACCTGGGATTTGAACCGCTGAGCTGCAGACTTTGTAGCCAACAGTTTTCGGAGCCTTAGTCCTCTGAGCCACCACGCCCCAATGCAAGGCATGGGTACATGGGGGAAAAAGCCCCTGACACTAGAACAAGGGGCCCTGGTTTGGCTGTATGAACCACAGAGATTTTGGGTGGGGTGGCAATCCGGTACCAAGCAGTCACTTGGGATAACCTAAGCAAACAGCATGGGCTAGACTAGTGCTGGTGAACCATCAGATGTGCTTAGGGCATCTAGGCAGCTCAGGGCCATCCTAACCTCATTCAAAAAGAGTGCATTCTTCCAAATTTGTTACGCTTTGTACATCAGTGACTCGAACAATAGCAAGTGCTATGGAAAGGAAAGCTCAAATGCAGTTATAAGGGTTGTACGGAGTCATTTATGAGAATACACCACAAATGAGAAAATCAAGTTTTATTTCAGGATGTGGTGAACATCCAGAGTTGTCGACCAGAAGAGTTTCTCTAGAGGCATGGGTTCAAATTATATCTTCCAGACAGCATGTTATTAGAAGGGGGTTCCTTGCATTCCTGCTGAAAGATATTGATTGTCACAGCACATATTCGTCACATCTCCGTGGTCTACAAATTAGCATGCTTTGCTTTCTGATTGGTTATTAGCAGGTAAACATGGTGTTTGTTTACAAGGGCCACTGTTCTGATGCAAGAGCAATGATAACATGATTTCCACTTTGAGATGACATATACTTTCTATATCCCAGCCCAAGTTTAAATTATACAGAGGCCACCATATACTTATGATTGATGAGAGTTTTCCATATCATCTGCCTCACAGAAGCGGATGGTGGAGACAGTTTTTTTCCCTTTTCTTTTTGGCCAAGAGTTCCTTACAGCTGTTATTAGTCACCGATGCTGCAAGCCCACCTCTCCATCTTGCTGATTTCTGAAAACTTCAAGTCTCTTCTCTTGCCTTTTACCAAATCAGGTAACGTCACAACCTGCTCTTCTAAGGTGAAACTTGTAGTTTTCTAGCCCACTGCTCCACCACCTAGAAGTGATTTTTGATAGAACACATCTGATCCTGGAATATGTTTCCAGCAGGGAATTTTCATCAGCATAGCATGCTTTATAATGGCAAATACAGATGGGCACGAACCGCTGGTTCGTCTTTCAGATGAGTAGGTCTTTGGCACTTCCAAGTCCCACCTCTTCTGTCAGGTGCCCACTCAGAGGCAGCCCCACCCCATTCCAGCTCCCCGGCCCTAATTTCTCCAGGCGCTGTCTCTGGTTGGGTGTCTGCCAGAGGAGGCGGGGCTGGGAAGTGTTGAACACCTGACCATCCAGAGGACAAACTGGCACGAACTATCGAACTGGCGGTTCATGCCCATCTCTAGTGGTAAACACTTGGCCGTATGCATGATGTGTCTCCTTAAGAGAAAGGTTTAAATGGCAACCATGTCCTGTAGATATCCAACTGTTTGGGAGGAGATAGAGAGACAAGGGTGCATTGCTGCTATTAGCTTTTTGCTTTTTTAACCTTTATGGTAGCTTTTAAACAAGCTTCTCATACCTTAAGCTGTTCAGGCAATATTGACTTTCCCCCTAGCATTGATGCCTATGCATTCCTCCTTTTTAAAAAGCAGGGAAATCCCTCCCACCCCCCCTGCAAAGGACGTTTATTTAAAACAAAACACTGTGGTCCACGTCGTAGTCCCAGATGTACAAAAACCCAAGAACTCATCAGTCCTGAGTCAGACATAGGTGCACCAAAGTACTACTGTTGGCAAATATTTGGGTCTGAGTCCCATGTCTGAATCTTTAGTCCAACTGAAGGCCATTTTGACCTACATCCCCATCCTTGCCTTCTTGTACGTTAATTTTCACCCCAAGTAAATACTATATAGTCTTACTTGTCTTGGCATTCCCTCTCCATTACTATCGCGGAGAAGGTGCTGAAATAAACAAAGGTTTTGTCAGTGTCAAAATGAATAAATCCAGTCCAGTTTAAAGGGATAGATAGATAGATAGATAGATAGATAGATAGATAGATAGATAGATAGATAGATAGATAGATAGATAGATAGCAGGCTCAAGGTTCACTCATCCTTCCATCCTTCCAAGGTTGGTAAAATGAATACCCAGCTTACTGGGGTGGGGCAATGTGTAGCCTGCATCATTACTTGTAATCTGCCCAGAGAGTGTTTTAAGTGCTATAGGCAGCACGTTTTGCTTTTCTATGTTTTATTTGTGCCTTTTTATGTTTAATGGACTTACAATGGAACCAAAGAGTGAAACTCTTTATATTTAGCTCGGGTGGAGGTTAACGTACAAGTAAGATTCCTCAATGTACCAAGGTTTTTAGTAAGGATGGGGACATTCCTTGGCGGTCAGAATTGTTTTCTTCTCAGGGGACATTTAAGCAGAATTGCTTGCTTTAAATCAAAGCCCCTGCCCCGCTGTTGGATGGGATTGCTGTGGCCCACTCTGTACTTCAGAAGTTCCTGAGGCACCATGGAAGAAGCCTTTGCTTCTGCCAATCTTTTCTCCTACATGCAATAGGGAGGACTTGAGGTGTGCAAAATAGCTGATGGTGGGTGTGGATGAATGCCGGGAGGAGGGGGGGTGGGCTGAATCGGGAAGAAGCAAGCAAGCATGGATTCCATGGCCTTGGAACATTTCATGTGGTTTGGTCGAATGGTAGTTACGGCTTGAGTAGCTATGGAAAGAGAGCTGGGGTGAAGGTTTCCACTGGCTGCCCCACGGCGGCTGGCGAGCTGGCGGATGAGGTCTGTGGGTAAGGCTGACCCCAGGGAGAACTCGGGATCCGATCGAGGCTTATGAGATGAGACGGGTGCCAACTTGTTGTCAAGGCTCAACCACAGACAGCTGTCAGGCATGGGGAGCCGGCAGCTGGGATTAGAGCCAGGGTGTCAGAAGTGAGCAACCAAGCTATGGAATCGGGGCTGAGGAATGCATGGAAACCGGCCCAGAACCAAAAGGGTTTCTCCAATTATTATGTGAGCCTTTCTTCACAAACGAGGGAGGTATTTTTAGCCACTTGGCTACTGGGGAGTGTGTCTCTGTATGTGTGGAGAGTGTGCCTCTGTGTGGGGGAGGGAGAGAACACAAGATCAATCCTTTTACGGGGGGGTGGGGGAGTATAAGGAGAACACAAACAGTTGTGGCTGTTTTTCACTTTGCCTTGTTTTTTCTATTTTTAAACACAATTGCCCTGCCTCTGTAAGCAGGGACGAACTAGCAACAGGGGGCACCTTCATATTGCCAGCCACTGTAGCCAAAGCTAGGAAAAGAGACTTGCTGAATTTTAATATCTCAGAAATCTCCAGCTGTGGTCGGCATCCAGTATTCTGATCCTTGTGGTGTGAAAAAGTAACTTTTCTCCCCTCTGGTCATGTTGATCTCTACTAGAGATGCACACAAATCAATTCATCCCACTTTGTCAATATTCGTACATGCGGGCGTGTACAAATTTCAACAAAGTGGGACGGCTCGATTCATGCCCATCTCTAATCTCTACTGTCCTTTTAAGCAACACCACATCATAGTCAGTGGACTAAGGCTTCCAAAAACGGTTGACTGCAAAGTCAGCAGCTCGGCGGTTCAAATCCCAGGTGCCACGCAGTGGAGTGAGCTCCCGCTGAATAAATAAATAAATAAATAAATAAATAAATAAATAAATAAATAAATAAACCCCAGCTCCTGCCAACCTAGCAGTTCGAAAGCATGTAAATGCAAGTAGATAAATAGGTACTGCCATAAA
Organism: Phrynocephalus guinanensis; assembly: GCA_037367245.1. Classification (NCBI taxonomy): domain Eukaryota; kingdom Metazoa; phylum Chordata; class Lepidosauria; order Squamata; family Agamidae; genus Phrynocephalus; species Phrynocephalus guinanensis. The sequence continues at coordinate 132,345,256 of CM074735.1, forward strand.
AAGCAGGAAGGTAAAACAGTGTTTCCTTGAAGCCATGCCGGCCACATGGCCACGGACGTGCACAATACTGGCTCTTCAGCATGAATACAGAGATAAGCATCACCCCTAGAGTCGGACACGACTAGCACGCATGTGCGGGGGAACCTGTACCTTTACCTTACAGCATAGTAGGGTCCAGGTGGAACCACCCTCTTCCCCCACAATGCTTCAGTCAAGCTCTGATGTCATCATGACATGGCCTCATTCAAGAGGCTGCTGGTTTCGGAGGACGTCTAAAAACAGGAGAGAGATTGCTGCTACCACTACTTGTGTCCTAGGGCAGGCCTTTCTTTCAGTCCTGCCAACATCAAAGGGCCCAAAGAACTAATTTACAGTGGTACCTTGTATAAAGGAATTAATTTGTTCCAAATGAAATTATGTTAAACAAAATTTCCTTTATACAAATTTCCCATAGGAATGCATTGAAAATGGAGTAATCCCATTTTTATGTTGTGCGGATTTGGCCCATAGGCGATTCTGTTAAGCAAATTTCCCCTATTTCCGGAATATCTTATGTTGTACAAATTTTATGTTATACAAACTTTGTTATACAAAGGTCCACTGTATTTTTATTCCCCACTCTGTGCTTTAATCTGCATTTGAATTTGAACCTGCTGCACATTGTGTTCCACTAGCTACCATTCACTACATCTTCCGATTGACACCTGATCATCTGCTGGGTGTCAGGAGTTAGATCACGGCTCCAATCCTGATATACGGTTTATAGTATGATATGAACAATGTTTGAGTCAGGGCCCTTGCTTTGGATTTTTTAATTTAAGGTATAGAATTGTAGATTCATGGAGTTGGAAGTGAAGGCCATCAAGTCTAACTGCCTCCCTTTCTCTCAGTAATCCTGATGCTGCTGATGAGTTCAGCTCCCTCCTGGGCTGTTGAAACAAGCAGTGAAAGTGGGGATTGCAGCAGGTATAGAACATAGTAAAAATAGCACCGGAATCCTCTTATGGATGCACTATTTGTGAGTGTTGCAGATGGTTGGGGGGGGTGTCTCTCTTTTTCTCCTAAAAAGAGAATCCCACTGTGTGAGGGCATCAGATCCACCCTTTGGTGTCATCAGAGAGGCAGGGCTCTTTAAAATCTCACCTCTGCCTTCCCAAAATGTGGGGGTGAGGGGGAAGACGTGGTGGGCGCACGTGCGTGCACACACGTCCCTGTGTGCATGTTAGGGCTGCCTCTGGCCAACTGCAGTAGCACCATGTATGGCTCTTGGAGCTTTCGATTATGAGATGTTCCAAGGGGAATGGTTGCCCACTGTGGTTGATGGAGTAGAAAGTCCAGCAGACCATGGTGGATGCATCCAGGGGCACCCCCGTATTCACCCATGCTGATGCATATTCGGAAGCAAGCATACACCCACAGCCAAAGAGATCTTCTTCCTTTGAGTGGGTCGGTGGTGGGTAGCCCCTGGGCCTAAGGTAAGGCAGCACCACACTTGGCCTGAGACAGACCGCCACTGGGATAGCCAAGGAACGATGTAAAACAGAACAAAGAAACAGCTGTAGGGAAATATAGCATAATGATCATCCCAGTTACAGGCTTAAAGTGGTTTTTTTTTTTTGGTCGGGTCTGCATTTTTAACAGGATCGGCAGGGGTTATGGTTCCCAGGCATAGATCAGAATACAGCCGCCTTCCAGGGTTTTCTTTTTTTTTACACCGTTGTGAATTCTCTCCCAGAAAGGCAATAGTTGAGCTTTGCTATAGAGTTCCCTCTCATTTCCTCACTATAAGAACATAAGAAGAGTCCTGCCAGATCAGGCCAAAGGCCCATCTAGTCCAGCTTCCTGTATCTCACTGTAACCCCACCAGATGTGTCAGGGAGCGCACAAGACTAGATATCTGTCACCTGATACCACTCCCCTGCATCTGGCACTTGAAGTACCCTGTTTTTTAAGCCTGGAGATTACACATCTCCATCATGGTTTGTAACCTGTGATGGACTTTGCCTCCAGGAATCTGTCCAATCCCCTTTTGAAGGCATCCAGACCAGATACCATCACCACATCCTGTGGCAGGGAGTTCCACAGACTAACAACACGCTGGGTAAGAAAAAAAATCTTTTGTCTGTTCTTACTCTCCCAGCCCTCAATTTGAGTGGATGCTCCCTAGTTGTGGTATTTTGTGAGAGGGAGAAGAGTGTCCTTCTATCCACTTTACTCATGCCCTGCATTATTTTGTATGTCACAATCTATCTCTTAAGAAAAAAGAAGTCCAGTAGCCATGACTCAACTTCCAGATAAACTCACCTGGATGATTGAGAATCTTCACAGACATGTCTCAGTCATATCTCTCCTCAGGTGCCTTCTTTCCAGACTCAAGAATCCCAAATATTTTAGCTTTTCGGAGGTCCCCCAGCCCAGTAATCATTTTAGTCAATCTCTTCTGCATCTTCTGCAGTTCCACAATGTCCTTTTGTACAATGGTATTATCCATACCCTCTCTTTTCCCCCTGTGGTGAGATGATGTCTGAGCAACGGGTCTGGACTGGGAAGGTTACAACGGGCCGGTTCTCCTTCTAGCTACCACTGTGCCTTCTTGCCGCTTTGACATCTCTGATTTTTTGCAAAAATTAACAGTTTGAACACCTTGTTTTCATCCAACTGGGACTAAAGGCATCTTCTGCTTCGCATCTCTCTTGATGCCATCTGTGCTTCTTGTCACTTTCAACTAACAATTGGAATCCATGCATGTACAGAAGTGCGTGCATCTTCCCACTGCTGGAGAGCTCAGTGGTTCAGAGCATCTGGCTGTGGAGCCAGAGGTTGGGGATTAGATACCCCACTGTGCCTCCTTGCCAAGGGCCAGACTTGATGATCTATAGCAGTGGTGCTGAACCTTCGGCACGCCAGATGTTTTGGACCACAACACCCAGGATTCCAAGCCTGTATTGCCAATGACAAAGGACTGTGGGAGTTGTGGTCCAACACATCTGGTGTATTGGAGCGGCAAGGGGCCAAATGGAGAGGAGAGATATAGAGGTCCAAACACAGTGTTCTTTTCAACAAGAAGGGAATGGGAAGTCATGTTTGAGGCCCAAACTGGCCCAACTGGGGCTCATTTACCTGTTACCTGCACGGGTGGTGACCCAGGTGGAAACCAAGCCACCCAAGGAACCCTTGAGGGTGCTGTGTGTGCTTCAGCTGGAGAAAAGATTGGGGGAGATGCTATGACCTCCATCGTCAGATCGCTGGAGGTCTTCCCTGTGAACCCCAGAACACATTTGTCTTCTGTGATGCCAGAAGTTAGGATCCAGACTGGAGCAAAGATACCACCTGAAACCAATAGGGAGAACTTTCTGACCAGGAAACCTTGTACGCACACTGGAATGGATTTCCTTCGAATGTGATGTGTGTGAAGATTCTCAGTCACCCAGGGGAGCTTATCTGGACGTAGAGTCATGGCAAATGGACTTCTTTTCTTGAGAGACTAAAATGTTTCACTGCTCATCCAAGAGTCTGAGGAAGGTTTGTGGCTTCTCCATCACTGGAGATGTTTTAAAAGAGAGAAAAGAGGGCCCATTTGATCTCTTCCAACTCTGCTGAACAGAGGTGCGAGAGGCAAGTCTACCTTAATGGGAGCATGTGTTTTTGCATTAACCTCCTACTTCTAATCCATCCCTGGCCAATCAGGAGCTCTGCTTCGAAGAGCCAATAGAGAGGTGATGGTTGTAAGCAAGAGGGAGGTGCCCATACCAAGCAGCTCTTGGCTTGAATTGGCCTGTAAAGTCCAGCTCCTTCGGACCATGCTGCCCTGGGCCTTCCAGTTAGAAGCCTGGCATCCATCTTGCCAAGTGAACTTTTAAGAACTCTCTCCTGGCAAACTACATCCCTTGCCACGTTTGGACTTTTATAGCTGCTTTGAAAAAGAGGGCTTGTGGTCTCGAAAGCTCGGCAACTTTTTTTATTTTTCTACTAGCAGCCTGTGAAGGTATCCTCATAGTCTAGTTTTGATTTTGTTTGTTTTAATGGCTGCAGGGCTCCAAACCTCTTTTTACTTAATGTATGACATGCTGCCATGGAGGCCCATGGATGAGGCAGGCCCTGCTCCCTTACTTCCCTCCTTCCTTGCTCAGCATTCGAAGACATGGGGGAGGGAGCCTCCCTATAGGTGACCTTGGATTTTTTTTGGCTCCCTTCAAGCCGGCGTTTGCAGAAATCAATGGGGATTAAGCTGCTGCAGTCAGTGAAGGGAACCTTGAGATCGGTGGCTTGGCTGCGAATCCGGCAGCTTCCACCAAGGGACTCAGCCACCAGTAAAGCGGATTAATTAACGTTTCCTTCTTAATCATTTTTTACTTTTCTGCATGGCGCTAATCTCAGGTTCCTTGGGACCAGCCCGTTCCCCCCCCCCGCGCGTACATGCACACAAGTCCTGCAGCACGGAGTTTGACAAGGAACAGAAAAGGCACGCGTTAAGCTGCTCAACTCCAAAGCCAAGTGGTGCAACACCCCCCCCACCACCCCCAGGAGCCAGTGGGGACGTGAGGCAGACTCCTTGCCCTGGATCACACACGGCAGCCTCTCTGGTAGCCGGCACCAGCCTTCGGCTCCTCCAGGGCTCTGCAGCTTATGAGGTTATAATGTGTTGCTGGAGCCGAAGCTGCCATCTGGACTCTATCCTTGGAGAGTGGGAAGTGCTCTTTGTCAGCTCCCGGGCCCCTGGGACTCCCAGCCCGCAGCAGCTGGGATGGCAATTACCCCTATGATAAAAAAAACGAACAACATACACAGACATACAATTTCCCGCTTGCGCAGGCTCTCGGAGTGACGCCAGCCTGTGGCGATCTCGGATCGGCGACAGCAGCCATGGCAGTGGCATCACCTCAGTCAGGTCCCTGCTGGGACCACGAGATGCCTCTCGTACCGTCGTCACAGTCATAGAATCATAGAGTTGAAGGAGACCTCAAGGCCATCCAGTCCATCTCCCTACCATGAAAGAACCCGCAGCACAGGACTCCCGACAGATGGCTAACCAGCCTCTGCTTAGAAACCTCCAAAGAAGGAGACTCCACCACCCTTTGTGGCAGCATATTCCTCTGTCGAAAAGCTCTGACCGTCATGAAATTCTTCCTAATGTTCAAATAGAATCTCTTTTCCTGTAGTTTGAAACCATTGCCCCGAGTCCTAGTCTCCGAAGCCATGGAAAATAAACCAGTCCCCTCTTCAATGTGACATCCTTTCAAATATTTAAACATATGGCGGTTACTTCACGTCCTTCTTTGTTCCGCAACTAGTTTTGTACCGTGATACCATTGGTCGCGATCATGTGCTTTTGTCCCCGTTTCAGTGTTCCCATGGTCATGACAACTTGTCTCATGACAAGTGTTACCTCATGGTCTTGTACCTTTACAAACACTGAATTTGTCTAGATTCCTGGGGGGGGGGGGCTTAAAAATTCGTTTTCAATATTTTGCTTGTGAAAAGTCAAAATAAAAACAAACAAACCCGAACACAGTTTTCTGAGAGAAACAAATGTTTTGTTGCGTGACAGTCGTTACTACATGGTGTCTTGTCTCGGAATAGAAAGTGGGAACAAAGAGTGACAAGGGAAAACCCTACCTCAGCACCAGGTACAGTATTGTCCCGCTTAGCACCCGTTCCAAGGGCGTGGTCGAGACAAATTTCAGTTGTTGTGCGACGGACACGAAGTAACTTTTTTTGTACCACTCCTAAGTGCAACAACTACAGAGACAAAACGGCAAATGTAGCTATCATATCCCCTCTCAGCCTTCTTTTTGAAAGGCTAAACATTCCCAGTTCCCTAAGCCATTTCTCATAAGACATCTCTTCCAGACCTTCAACCATCCTGGTCGACCTCCTCAAAGTCATAGAATCATAGAATCATCATAGGGTTGGAAGGGACCTTGGAGTCTTCTAGTCCAACCCCCTGTCCAAGGCAGGAAACCTCATACCATCCTGGACAGATGGCTGTCCAATCTGCTCTTGAAAACCTCCAGGGATGGGGCACCCACAACATCGGGAGACAAGCTGTTCCACTGTTTAATGGCTCTCACTGTTAGGAAATTCCTCCTTATTTCCAGGTTGGCTCTCCCTCTGATGAGTTTCCACCCGTTAGTTCTTGTCACACCCTCAGGTGCAATTGAGAATAAATCCTGTGATCTATTAACTTTTCACTGTCCACCTCTGTCAGTTCCAAATGGGTAGCCCTCTACAGACAACAGTCCTCTTTCTGAGGGTGTCTCTTATTTGAAGTGTTTTGCTTCGCATCTTTGGTTTAAAGATTTTTTTAAAAAAAATCCAAATAAAGGAAAACAGAGAGGCCTATCTGTTTGCACCTGGCCAGCAGAGCGAACAGGCATACATACAATACAGTGGTACCTTTTATAAAGGAATTAATTAGTTCCAAATGAAATTCTGTTAAGCAAATTTTCCTTTGTACAAATTTCCCATAGGAATCCATTGAAAACAAAGTAATCCTGAATCGCGACCATTTTTCTGTTGTACGGATTTGCCCCATAGGCAATTCTGTTAAGTGATTTCTCCCTATCTCCGGAAAGTTTTTCCTTTAAGCGGATTTTCTGTTCAACAAACCGCTTGTTACATAAGGGTACCCGGTCACCGCAGCTTCGTAACACCTTGATTGTCATGGTTCTGTTGCAAAGTGTTGACTTTCTGGTTAAATTCCTCCTGCTATGACACAGAAGTGCTGGGACTCATGGAGCAAAACAGTCCTAAATTCCTCAGATCAGTCCACCCCTTTTTCTCATCAAATGGCACTTTGAGACCTTCTCAAGACTGGCAGCGATATAATTGAGAGAGTATCTTCTAAATACTTGGGATGCTTTGTCAAAGATAACTGGGATCTTTCATGTGAAATTTGTTGTAGAATTGAACAAGCTAGAAATTCCTTCCAGAAAATGAGGAAAGTCTTGACAAACCGATAAACTTATCTATCAGACTTCGTACTCAAATATTTCGATCCTATGTATTCAGCATACTTCTCCATGGTGTCAAACCTTGAACCTTTACAGACACATTCATTATGCAGGAAGATGGAAGCATTTGAAATATGGACGTACAGGCAAATTCTGAAGATAACTTAGACCAGGCCTGCCCAACAGGTAGACCGCGGGCTACTGGTAGCCCGTGAAGGGTTCAAAAGTAGCCCACCAGCCAACAATAAAAAAGTGAGGGGATAAGTTATCCACCCCTCCCTCCCCCAACCCAAGGACCACCACTGCCCCAGCAAAGTTCTGGGTCTGCCAGCCCACTGTCTCAGCCGAACGGGGCAGTTCATGGGCCATGGCACATTGAAATCTGTTCCCTCCAGAAGAGATTAATTGATTTTCAATGCATTCCTATGGGAAACCGCTGCTCTACTTACAAAAGTTTTTAGTTATGAGCATGTGCTCGGAACGGATAAAATTCGTAAGCAGAGGTTTTAGTGTAGTAGCCCTCAGGCTCTTTGGGCCGGAAAAAGTAGACCTTGGCCTGTTCAAAGTTGAACAGCCCTGCCTTAGACAGCCAGAGTCATAATGTGGGTGTATTGTAGTGCATGAATAAAACGTTAGAAATCCTCAATACTGTAAAGAGAAGAAAATTGCAATATTTTGTACACATAATACGCAATAAGAAGTACCATCTACTGCAAGTTATCCTTCAAGGAAAAAGAGATGGAAAGTGTGGCCCGGGGCGTAGACGAACATTCTGACTTAAGAACTTAAGCCAGGCATGTCCAAACTTTGGCCCTCCAGATGTTTTGGACCGCAACTCCCACAGTCCTTTGCCATTGGAAACACAGGCTTGGAATTCTGGAAGCTGTGGTCCAAAACATCAGGAGGGCCGAAGTTAGAATATCCTTAGGTAGAAACCAGTTCAGGCTACTGATTGTTAACATTTTACGAGGACATGGCACTTGAAGAAGAAGAAGACATTAGTAAGAGAAAAACTAAAATGGTTTAATTACTTACAGTTGAACAGATCAAAAAACATAACTGACAAACATGACTGCCTTTCAGCCAACCGGCTTCAGCAGACTTTTAACTGCCATCAGACAACAGAAAGGGTTAAAGCCATGGAGCAGAGACGTGGGGATGTCTTTGAATTCATAGGCAGGGAAAAAACAATTGGTTAGTGCTGGATAGATTGACAGTCACTCAAAATGGATGTCAAGAAGATCCGTGCAGAAATTATTTGATGCTTCTCCAAAAGAAAGCCCATCTTTCACAAGCACCAATTCTTCACAATGCACGTTGCTTAAACAACCTACCACCGTTAATTTAGAGCGAATTAAAATGGAAGGCAAAGGGGTGTACATGTGGAGTGAAGCTTTAGAATTGGCCAGACATGTGTGACAATTTATCCAGAAATACCCTCTCTTTTAAAACACTTGACTTTAAAATACAGCTTGTCACATATGTCTTACAATGGTTGCTACTCCTTTTGGAGGAGAAAAAAAAGCTTCCTGGCTGTATTATCATGGCATCTCCAAGGAATTATAGATTAATCTTTTTCCAGACCTGCTATGTACAGCCCAGGAGTAAAATATCACAGGAATTCTCTAAATGCATATTGAAAGGTGAGCCTCATCTTGTTATCAGCTTCTCCTTGGTTTATTACATTGCCGTGGACTCTGTAATCCAAAGATTTAAATACAGTATTGCTCTTTCCACTGAGACACATTTCAAAATATTAATAAATATAGACAAGATTTGGTAAGCTAAATACTCAAGTGGGCTTTCAAGTCTCCACATTTAGCATTTAGCTGAGGACAAGGACCCCAGTTTAAGAAGCATTTGTCAAGTCCAATATCAGTAGGAATATTCTCCGTCCTCTATACCATCAGAGACGTCCCTCTTTAACAGAGCAGACCACTCTATGATGACTTGGACAGTAAACAGAGCTGTCCCTTTTATTGGGCAGAATGAAATAGCTACCCTCAGATTTCTATGTCATGTACTCAAATAGCACGGCTGGCGTTGGGTGGAATTGACTAAGGTTGCCAAATGAGAAAGTGGGTGAGGCTCCTGGGTCTTTAACATCTGTGTGGAAGAGGGGAAATCAGCTTGAACTACAGCAGCTGAAACTTCTAAACCGCCATGAAAGGAATATTTAAATATTTAAATTAAGTTGGCAAGGGCCTCATCAATCCAAGTGGCAACAGCAGCCCAGCCTATCCAGTTCTCCTGCTCTTTTTGATTCAAATCTCTTACTCATAGCCTGGCTCTTTCTTAGTCCCACTTGCTTAGGCTGAACCAACATGTCATAGGAGTTGCATACACTGTACATGTGTTGTTGTTGTTGTTGTTGTTGTTCAGTCGTTAAGTCATGTCCAACTCTTCGTGACCCCATGGACCAGAGTACGCCAGGCCCTCCTGTCTTCCACTGCCTCCCGGAGTTTGGTCAAATCCATGTTGGTTGCATTGATGACACCGTCCAACCATCTCATTCTCTGCTGCCCCCTTTTCCTTTTGCCTTCAATCTTTCCCAACATCAGGGACTTTTCCAAGGAGTCCTCTCTCCTCATGAGGTGGACAAAGTACTGAAGCCTCAGCTTCAAAATCTGTCCTTCCAGTGAACATTCGGGGTTGATTTCTTTCAGGATGGATAGGTTTGATCTCCTTGCAGTCCAGGGGACTCTCAAGACTCTCCTCCAGCACCACAGCTCAAAAGCATCGATTCTGCAGCGATCAGCCTTCTTTATAGTCCATCTCTCACTTCCATACATCACTACTGGGGAAAACATAGCTTTGACTATCCTGAGCTTTGTTGGCAAAGTGGTGTCTTGGCTCTTTAGGATGCTGCCTCAGTTTGCAGGCATCTTTTAATTTCATTGCTGCAGTCACCATCTGCAGTGATCAAGGAGCCCAAGAAAATAAACTCTGTAATTGCCTCCTTTTCTTCCCCTTCTATTTGCCAGGAGGTAATGGGACTGGTGGCTATAATCTTAGTTTTTTTGATGTTGAGCTTCAGCCCATTTTTAATTATCTCTTTCTCCCTCATTAAGAGGTCCTTTAATTCCTCATCACTTTCTGCTATGAGAGTAGTATCATTGTTAATTTAATTTTTTAGCATGTTGTCTTGGGTCCCCAAGTGTTGGGATAGATAGGTAGATAGATAGATAGATGTTTCCAGACCTTTGCCAAATCAGAGGGTAGTTGATGTGGGGAATTTTTGGCCCTTCCGGTGTTGGCTGGCTGGTTGCATTTGAATACCAGACACCTGGTGTCAGGACAACTCTAGTGATATGTCTGTGAAGATTCTCAGTCATCCAGGTGAGTTTATCTGGAAGCTGACTCTAGGCTACTGGACTTCTTTTTTTGAGAGATAGAAACGTTTCACTGTTCATCCAAACAGCTTCATCAGTCTGAATACAGCTAGTGCAAATCCTCCATCTTATAGTCAGCTTTGACCTCTTGTCACCCTGGCCTGAATTAGGCTCATAAGATGAACAATGGCCTAAGTAGGCTCGTTAGGGAGACAAGAGTATCCATAGCCTAAGGTGAACAATGGCCTAAGGTGCTGAAACCTCTCAAGAATGGGTCGTTAGCTATGGCCTTGGTGGTGAAGGCTTTTTGATTTGTCTGGGTACTTTGGAAAGCACAGCCTGATAAGTAGCAGATAGACTATGCCTGAACCCACCACCTCTGTTGAGGGATGGGTTTTCAATGTTCACATGAATGGCCTCCCTTACTCCTCTCTCAAACCACCTCTCTTCTTTGTCTAATATGTGTACATCCTCATCATTGAAAGAGTGCCCTTTCTCCTTCAAATGGAGGTGTACTGTTGATTCTGGTCCTGAGCTGTTACCCCTCCTATGTTGGGCCATCCTTCTGTTTAATGACTGTTTAGTTTCTCCAATGTAGAGGTCTGAACACTCCTCACTGCATTGGACTGCATATACTATATAGCTCCTTTAATGGTTTGGTATCGGATCCTTTGGGTGGACAAGTCTCTGCCTTAGTGTGTTTGTGGGTTTGAAATAAACAGGGATGCATTGAAAACCCATCCCTCAACAGAGGTGGTGGGCTCCGGCATAGTCTATCTGCTACTTATCAGGCTGTGCTTTCCAAAGTACCCAGACAAATCAAAAAGCCTTCACCACCAAGGCCATAGCTAACGACCCATTCTTGAGAGGTTTCAGCACCTTAGGCCATTGTTCACCTTAAGGCTATGGATACTATTGTTTCCCTAACGAGCTTACTTAGGCCATTGTTCATCTTATGAGCCTAATTCAGGCCAGGGTGACAAGAGGTCAAAGCTGACTATAAGATGGAGGATTTGCACTAGCTGTATTCAGACTGATGAAGCTGTTTGGATGAACAGCGAAACGTTTCTATCTCTCAAAAAAGAAGTCCAGTAGCCATGACTCAACTTCCAGACAACTCTAGTGGCTTTCAACCCTAAACCTTGCATCCACTCCATCCAGTAAAACTGAGAATTAATGATTATGGGAGTTGTAGGTAGGTTGCCAGGGTCTGACTTTGCTCCAGAGATTCAGATTTCAGGATCCCTTCTCTCATTTCAGGCATTGGACCTCCAGCCTCATGGGCTGGAATGCTGCCAACGTGCCGACCTTAAATTTGGGAGCTCGTTCTTATGGCTTCAGGGCATGCCCTTTTGACATGCTCAGAAGGAGCCTTGCCTTTTTGCATCACCTCGCTTTGGAGCTGCTGCTTCGTCCAGAATCCACACTCTCCCTTTAACATTCACCTAAGTGCTTCTTTGCACACAAATCTTTTTGTGAGCATTGCTGATGGCTCCAACCCAGTATTTCACAAGGGTCTGCTCCTAGGTCTTAGGACTCAGCCCTGGTGCCCCCAAGTATGGGTTGCTGCTTACATGCAACCCCATCTGTAGGGTAATATATCTGGGAGTAAGAATTTCCACTCTCTAGCTTCATGGTAATCATATGAAGTAGGATGAACTGCCCAAGCAAGTGCCTATCTATCTATTTATTAAACAGACAGAGTGTGTGTGAGAGAGAGAGAGAGGAAAGCAGGCAAATGAGCATAAAATACATCAGCATGAAAGCTGTAATATATGTGGATGAATGGCCTGCATTGTGCAAGGATGCTGGCAGGGAGGATACAGCTGGTAAGTGAAGGACAGGTACATCTATCCCTGTTAGCACTGCACACTGCAGTGGTCTCTGTAAGAGTTGAATTGATTTTTCCCTGCAAGAGTGAATGGCACATTTTTAAATATATGGGAGGTACACCAACACCATAACTCAAAGGTCTGACGTGGCCAACGAGTGTCCCAAGGAATAAAGGATCCCGCTTGATTTAGAAATATCCTAAACTCGGGCCCTTTTTCACTCCTCACCCTTGTGAAGTAGCCTGCATCAGCAACTATGGTTACATGCAAAAAAAAGAAAGAAATGCTGTGTTGGCGGAACACATTTCATTACTTGTAAATCTGTGCAAAAGGCTCGTAGGACGCCAGAGGTTCACTGCATTATGCCCTGGACATGCGATGCTTATCTAGAACGGGAAACGCCAGAGGGAAAAATCTTAGAAAGCCCAATCATCGAAGGAAAACTCAAGCGAGCTGCCAGGATGGCCATAGAAATGCAGGCATTTCCATGGCCCATATCATGCGTGTGGGTGTCTGAAGCCAGGCCACCCTGGGGCATGCTGGAGGCAGGAAAACCATCAGATGTGTAAAGTGAGATGAGATAGGACAGGACGCATTAAAATAAATAAATAAATAAACAGCTACCAACCTGCTGCACAGAAGTAAGACAAACAGCCAAGCCATGCAATTCAAGAATATTCGATAATCATAGAACATAAGAACATAAGAAGAGCCATGCTGGATCAGGCCAAAGGCCCATCTAGTCCAGCTTCCTATATCTCACAGTGGCCCCACCAGATACGTCTGGGAGCGCATGAGACTGGATATCTGTCTCCTGATACCACTCCCCTGCATCTGGCCCTTGAAGTACCCTGGTTTTAAGCCTGGAGATGACACATCTCCATCCTGGTTTGTAACCTGTGATGGACTTTTATTCCAGGAATCTGTCCAATCCCCTTTTGAAGGCATCCAGGCAAGATGCCATCACCACATTCTGTGGCAGGGAGTTCCACAGAATAACAACACGCTGGGTTAAAAAAATCTTTTGTCTGTTTTCACTCTCCCAACCCTCAATTTGAGGGTCCCCTAGTTCTGGTATTTTGTGAGAGGGAGAAGAGTGTCCCTCTAGCCACTTGACTCATGCCCTGCATTATTTTGTACATCTCAATCATATCCCCCCTCAGGCACCTTTTTTCCAGACTAAGGAGCCCCAAATGTTTTTGCCTTTCCTCATTAATGAGGTCCCCCAGCTCAGTAATCATTTTAATCACTCTCTTCTGCACCTTTTCCAGTTCCACTATGTCTCTTTTGAGATGTGGTGACCAGAATTGTACACAATACTCCAGGTGTGGCCTTACTATCATTTTGTACAATGGCATTATAATGTTGGCTGTTTTATTTTCAATCTCCTTTTTGATAATCCCTAGCATGGAATTGGCCTTCTTCACTGCTGCCACACACTGGGTAGACACCTTCATGGAGCTGTCCACCAGCACACCAAGATCTCTTTCCTGATTCGTTACCAATAGCTCAGAGCCCAATAAACTTTTGATTTTTTGCCCCAATATTCATTACTTTACATTGAAACACATTTGCCATTTCACAGCCCATTTCCCCAGTTTGGAGAGATCCTTCTGGAGCTCTTCACAAATGTCTCTGGTTTTTACCACACGGAAACGTTTTGTGTCATCCGCAAACTTCGCCACCTCACTGTTTATCCCTGTCTCCAGGTTGTTTATGAACAAATTGAAAAGCACCGGACCCAGGACAGATCCTTGGGGCACACCGTTTTTCACTTCTCTCCATTGTGAAAATTTCCCATTGACACCTATTCTTTGTTTCCTGGATCTCCACCAGTTCACAATCCATAAGAGGACCTGCCCTCATATCCCCTGACTGTGCAATTTTCTCAGCAGCCTTTGATGAGGGACTGTGCTTTTCTATAATGGCTTCATGTAGGGGTTGGTGTAGAGCCGGGCTGTTCAACTTTGAACAGGCGAAGGTCTACTTTGTCCGGCCCAAAGTGCCTGAGGACTACTACACTAAAACCTCTACTTACAAATTTTATCCGTTCCAAGCACATGCTCATAAGTAAAAACTTTTGTAAGTAGAGCAGTGGTTTCCCATAGGAATGCATTGAAAACCAATTAATCTGTTCTGGAGAGAACAGATTTCAATGCACCATGGCCATGGAACTACCCTGCTCGGCTGAGATAATGGACTGGCAGAACCAGAACTTTGCTGGGGCAGTGGTGGTCCTTGGGATGGAGGAGAGAGGGGTAGAGAACTTATCACCTCACTTTTTTTTATTGATGGCCGGCGGGCTACTTTTGAACCCTTCACGGGCTACCAGTAGCCCGCGGTCTACCTGTTGGGCAGGCCTGGTGTAGAGGGATGACATGTTTGAATGGCCAAGGTCCCCCACACCCCAAAAGGGGAAAAACCACCATCCACCCCTCAAAGTCTTGCATACAGAGTATGCCTGGATGGCCTTATCTATGTGTCTCTTGGGTTGGAGCCATCAGTAAGGCTAACAAAGATGTGTGTGCAAAGAAGCACGTAGGCACATGTAAAGGCAGAGTGTAGATTTTTGGCAGAAGCAGTAGCTCTAAAACAAGGAGACGCAAAAAGGCAAGGGTCTTTCTGAGCATGTCAAAAGGGCACATCCTGAAGCCACGAGAATGAACGTTGCACATGGAGTGAGATTTACCTGTGCTTGCTTCCTTGCCCTCTGTGATTTTGTGTTAGGTGGCATCATCAGCAAGCCTTCAAACTAATTAATGCTTTGCCTGCCCTGCTGCCTCAATTTAATCACTAGCCTTGGCAATTTTAATGGCTTTTAATGTCTTTTGCTTGACTTTAATGGTTGCACAGCAGGACAGGTTTACATGATTTCATTCATTTTTTAGCTGATTCACAAGAGTGTAAAAACTGGAAGCCAGCTGTATTCGGATTCACATCCAGAACATGCAAAATGTGGTTTTTAATCTGTTGTTGTTGTTGCTGCTGCTGCTGCTGCTGCTGCTGTTGTTCTTGTTAAAAAGTTTATAAGATGCTTTGAGTGCTATCTTTTAATGGAAAGGCTGGGTATAAATATAATGACAGACAAGACAGACAAGACAGATAGATAGATAGATAGATAGATAGATAGATAGATAGATAGATAGATAGATAGATAGATAGATAGATAGATAGATAGATAGATAGATAGATAGATGGGTGGGCGGGCAGTTGGGCGGGCGGGTGGGTGGGTGGATAAGTGGATGGATGCATATAATATTAATCCCTTACAAATGCTTCTTTGTAATGTCCTTGGGGACTAATACATGGTGCTACTTCTAAGCATATTCAGTTCTTGTGCCTCCTTCTTCCTTGTCAAAGTCTTGGTGGCTTAAATATCAAGGTTCAAAAGTTTCTGGAAGGTTTTCTCTGTAGTCTCGAATATTTCTCTAGTGGCTGTCACAATATTCCCTGCGCGTACTTGTAGATGCATTCTTTGGGTATTATTTCATAGGTCCCGAGACAGGTATTGAAAAAACTCTCCAAGGTTGAATTCTGAGTGAAGTTTGGCTCAAAGGGCATTCCTTGGAGAGGTTTAATCAGTCAGCTCAGATGCTGGGCATGCCTGTTGGGTGGAAACATGTTAAAAGCCTTCTCTGTAGATGCCCAAATGCTCTCAGAGTGAGGGAACCAGCCCAGAAAGGGCCAGATCATGCAGCTTAAAAGTGAGCAATCTGTGGGTAGGGTTTATCCCTTAATTTAGGCTGATACTTCACGTCCATCTCATTGCTGTTCACGGTCCTACTTGGGACCAGTACAAAGTAATCTAACCGCACGTCCATTGTGGGACGAGGGGAGTTCATCCCGACCACGCCCCCTGAACTGCGATTTAAGCAGGATGAGAGATTCCCCTCCCTGGCCTCAGGAATCTGCTCGTCACGCTTCTTGTTCTGAGACGAGTGCCCGTGAGGTAAGGCTCATCACGCAACGTGCCATTCTCCATCTAGTGGCAGGAGTGTGAAGTGGCATTCGCCAGTACATTCCCTATGGAGTCAGCAACACGGTGCAGAGAGATTAAAAGACAAATGCCTCAAACTTAGCTCCGTAACGCATTGAAGGCAATGCTTTGGAGAATCGAAACATCAAAAAACGGAAGGTTGGGCCAAAAAAAAAAAACGGAGAACAAAGGCATGGAATTTCACATCTCATCACGGAATGAGGATGTGCGGTAACAGTCATGCCAGTATCATCCATCATGCCTGTATCATCCGTCACGGGAACAGGGACAGAACCGGAAGAAGGCCATGTGACCGTGACCGACATCAGCATGCAACAAACTTCCTCCCGGGATGAGAATTGACGTGAAGTAACTGTCTTAGTCTCACACAGCCAGGGGATGTTGGAGGGCAGGAAGACTGGTGGAAAGGAGAAAATTCTCACCAGTCCAGATTTCTGCCAGGGAGAGTCCAAAATGGGAGAGGAAGGTAAAGAGGGAATAAAATTACAGAATCGTTGGAAGGGGCTTATAAGGTCATCAAGTCCAACCCCAACCCCTGCTCAAGACAGGAATACAAATCAGAGGTTTTCTGCTAGGAAATTGTCTAAATTTCTCTTGAGTGCCTCCAGGGTTGGGGCACTTACCACCTCTCAAGATCATGGGGTTCTGTTCCAACAGATAAGAGGTTTTTCCTGATAGTCAACCGAAATCTGGCTTCCTGTAACTTGAGCCCATTGCTGTATGTTCTGCACTCTGGGTTAATAGGGGGAGTGAAAGGGCTTAGCACAGGCATGTCCAAAGTCAGGCCTGGGGGCCAAATGCAGCCCGTTTTCAAATTTCGAGCGGCCCACAGCCTCTTCTCCCTGCTGGCTCAGCCTGTCACGCATTCCCACCAACTGGCCCCTCCCCATACCAGATGGAGATGTCAGCTTGCAGTTTTATGGTTTGCCTGCCCTCCCTGCCTCTGTCCACCCCCCCCACCTCAGCAACCTGCCTAGCCCTGCTCCCTGAGAGGCCAGAGCCTCTCTCTAAACTACTGTACTCCTAAACTGCCTTTAAAGTTTCCTCCCGGTCCTTCTCTCCAATCCAGGCTAGCTGCTTGACCTAGAAGAGCGTAAAGGCGGACTTTGTCATGGGAACAGATTATCCTCAATAGCTTAGCATCTCCAGAAAAGAACGAAGCACCCACACGGGGATGTGCGGGGAGGGGATTTCAAGACACAGAAGCAGAAATACAGTGTAATTGGGAAACCAAAAGGCTGCTGCTGGGGGAGGTTTGATTTACAGCAAGACAGGGCAACATTCAGAAGCTGTAGGCCACCATGTGAGGGGGCTGCACCCTCCCCCCGCCAATAATAATTTTCATTCTTTAAAACATTGTTTTGCAGCGGGTGGTGGCTGTTGAGCTTTGGCTGGCCTTATACTGTTCTAAATAACTTCCAAGGGTTCGCCCCACTTACAGCCCCTCATTGTGCATAAATTGGTGGTGGCATGGGAAAGTATAGCATTGGCTTTCCACAACAACAAAAACAATGTAAAAAAGAATCTATGGCAGTTACTTCACATCTGTTTTGTCTCTGTTAGTGTTGCGCTTTGGAGTGGTACAAAAAAAGTTACTTCACGTCTGTCGTGCAACTACTGAAATTTGCCTCGACCACGCCCCCGGAATGGGTGTTATGCGCGACAATACTGTACCTGGTGCTGCGGTAGGGTTTTCCCTTGTCACTCTTTGTTCCCACTTTCTATTCCCAGAGAAGACACTGTGTAGTAACGACTGTAACATAACAAAACTTTTGTTTCTCTCAGAAAACTGTGTCCGAGTTTTTTGTTTGTTTGTTTTTTACTTTTCAGAAGCAAATTATCAAAAAAGATTTTTTAAACTGCCCCCCCCCAAAAAAAGGAAAAAGGAAGCTAGACACATTCAGTGTTTTTCACGGTACAAGACCATGAAGTAAAACCTGTCACGAGACAAGTTCTCGCGACCATGGGAACACTGAAACAGGGACAAAACCATGTGATCACTACCAACACTGTCACGGTACAAAACTAATCATGGAACAACGAAGGACGTGAAGTAATCGCCAATGGCGGTTGCAGGCGAACTCTTGAGGGCTGTATGGGGCCCCTAATACTGCACTTTGCCCTACCCTCAAGAGGCACCTGGTTGGCTGCTGAGCAGGAGAGGACGATGGGCTATGTTACCAGAGCCTCTCATATGTTCCCTATGAATCAACCAACAACCTTGTGAAAAAGATTAGCCTATCCTGCAAGTATCGCATCTAGTTTAAGCCTTGAGGAAGGCTGTCCTGTTATCTCATGCCTGGGCTTTTCAGACAGCCATGTCTGAGACCTACAGAAATATCAGCTTGCAAGGAGCTGCCTCCCTTAAAATGATCCTTCTATCTGCCATGGGATCGTTTCAGCCTGGACCCCTCCTCCCCCAAATAGGAGACCTACAGCTGAACACAGTGGACCACACCACCAAGTGGGACAAACACTACGAAGAAGAAGAAGAAGAACGTTAGACACAAAAGGATTCCCTTTAGGCAAAGATCAGAGTCAGTTTGCAGCACAATTCCCCCTTCATAAGTGGCTCAAATTGCCATCTATTTCCCTTTGTGATCACATTTTCTGTTTATTTAAACTCATTTGGCTTCCCTTAAAGTTTCCCCTCTGGGACAATACCCAAATTTGTTTTAAATTTTGCTTCCCACGAAATGTCAGTGGCAACATTTCCTAAGAGTCTTGGACATATATTAGTGAATACCACTCCAGCCATTACAGGTTCGCCTTAAGGATGTTTCTTGAGGTTGCTAAGAAGATGTTTGTTAGAAATGCTTACCTCACAGTCCTCTGAATCCATGGAGAAGGAGTAGTAAAACTAGCACAGGACTCCTGTGGAGATACATCCAGTCCTCCAACCCTTTTCTCACTGTTTGGAGTCCTGCTTATGACCCAGGTTCAATCTCAGGGAACCAGCTCAAGGTACAATCAGTCTTCCACCCTCCCAAGGTCATTACACTGAGCATGCAGCAGTGCGGAGGGCAATGTCTAGCCTGCCTAAATAAATTGTCACCCTATGCTTTGCATCGTCATTGCTATCTTTTTCCTATTGTGTAGCTGCACAGCTGTGAGGAAAGTCTCCCACATCACTGAGAATCTCCACAGACAAAATGAGCAGCGAAACGTTTCTACCTCTCAAGAAAAAGAAGTCCAGTTGCCATGACTCTACTCCCAGATCTATAAGGAGGGGAAATCCCTGATCTCAGATCATACATAAAGCTAGAAAGAAATTTTTGGAGTGAACTGGGACAGTCGTTAGAATGCCTGAAAGGTCTTCCAGGGACTTCCCTTTAGACTGGAAGGAGCATTGCTTCAAAGTGATAAGCTGGTCCAGGTGTTTTTGAAGGCCCTCCCAAGTTTACTGGGGGCAGGGGGAGGACATATGTACGTTGTGTCATTGCAAATCCTCTCACAACAGAACCAACAGCTGTGGTGCAAGCTCCATTCTTAAGAACTGGAGTATCTCCTGTGGCCCTCCTCTGTGTTGTGCCTTCCAAAAGTTTACTGGCCAGATGTAGGGACATGCATGATGCATATACATGTGTACGCGTGCGCACTGTGCTGTGTTTTTATCTCCTTCTGAAAACGCAGGCTCTGATTCCATAGGAGTGTTGAGAATAGCTCAAGTTTTAGCCAACCTCAGAGCTAGCATTCCCTGGCCGCGACAACATCCCTGAAACTGGGCAGTGTTCTGCATGAGTCACATGGCACCTGGCTCGTGGCCCGCCTGGAAAGAGACCAGATCAAAGTGATGGTGTTTGGATAATCCCTGGTGCTCTTTCCTGGGGTGTTTGTTGCATCCTCATGGTGACCTGGCATTGAGGTCCACAAAGCTAAACTTCTGACCTCACAGGGAAAAATCCAACCGGCTTCCGTTCCAAGGGAGTTACTTGGAAGTTGGTTTGTTCACAGAGATAGCATTTGCAGCTGGGCTGAACAGAAAATCCTGCAGGTTAAGATGACAGAAGAAAAGAAGGAAGTACAGTTTTAAGCAATGGCTGGAAGATCCTGATGTATTCTGGGAAATGTAATTATCATTATGTTTTATATTATGATTATTTATCCCAGGTAGCAGCCTCAAGGTTCACTCAGCCTTCCATCCTTCCGAGGTCGGTAAAATGAGTCCCCAGCTTGCTGGGGTGGAGGGGGGAGGGCAATGTGTAGCCTACATACTATAATTAAAACTGTAAACTGCCCAGAGACGCTATATAAGCAGAACACTTTGCTTTGCTTTGTTGTGTTTTGTTTTGCTTGCATTATTACTGCTGATGCTGTTTGCTGTCAACCACCCAGAGTGACCTTGTGATCAGATGGATGATATAGAAAATAAATAAACAAAACAAAACAGACAGACACTAACAATCCTGTAACACGGAAGGGATTGGATACAGAGATCCAATTTTGGTGTTAAGGGTTGGGATACATAATAATGATGAGTGCAGTATCTAGTCATTTCTGACTTGGAGACAGTTTTTTTGGGGGGGGGGCTAGGTAATGAGTACTCAGAAGTGGTTCATTCTCTTCTTTTGGGGTTGCCCTGGGACGATGCAGCTTGCCCAAGGCCACACGGGCTGGCTCTTCTCTCAAGATACACTGTACAGAATTGAACTCCCAGCCTCTGGCTTTGCAGCCAGAGGCCTAATGCATTGAGCTATAATAATTCCCCATTCTTGGAGTTTTACCTGGCTTACGCAAACACCTGGAAGAAAAGATCTCAGCTGGAAGGACTGGGGTAGGAACCAAGAGCAAGAAGTAAATATCCACTAAAAACGCCCCAAGTTTTTCCTCTAGGGCTCGGCCCCATGTCCCTTTAATAGCAGTTTAAATTACTAAATAAACCGAGTCCAAAAATGCCGTCCCCACGGCCACTGGGCTTTTTGAAGAAAAAAGAAAACCCGGCAATGATCCCTTAAGCGAGGTTTCTGTGACTCACCTACGAGATAGAGAATTTTTTGCCTTGCTTTGAAAAACCAGCTTTTAAGGAGGCAGATGCCGTGGGACCACGCTGCATATGATCCGGGTTTCTTTTTCTTTATTTTTTTGGCTATTCCTGGGGCTCATGGGCTGTGTTTTTTTTTTAATTTATTTTCACCTTCAGAGAAACAGGAAGCTCTATCTGGTCCTACAAGCATTAATTTCCCCCAGCAAAATGGTCTGTTTTTTTCAAATGCTAGCACCACCTGCTGGCCAAGGGGGGCTGAACTGCACTTTAAAATAAATAAATAAACAGCTTTTGACGTGAGAACTCTTGTCCCACATATTAAATCACGTGATGGGACGAAGAGGAAAAGCCAGACCTTCAGAAGATCAGGATCGAAACCCAGGTGTGACCACAGCCACAACAGTGTTCTTTTGCCTCGAAAATGCCTCGAAAATGAAGAGGAAGAAACCTGTTTCTACAGCAAGGCTTGATTAATCCCACCAACTATAAGATTTGACCTTGTCATGGCTGTCTGTGCTGCTATGTTTATTTTATTTTTAGTATTTTTAGTATTTTCATATTACATAAGAACATAAGAACATAAGAAGAGCCATGCTGGATCAGGCCAAAGGCCCATCTAGTCCAGCTTCCTGTATCTCACAGTGGCTCCACCAGATGCTTTTGGAAGCGCATGAGACTAGATATCTGTCTCCTGATACCACTCCCCTGCATCTGGCCCTTGAAGTACCCTGGTTTTAAGCCTGGAGATTACACATCTCCATCATGGTTTGTAACCTGTGATGGACTTTTCCTCCAGGAATCTGTCCAATCCCCTTTTGAAGGCATCCAAGCCAGATGTCATCACCACATCCTGTGGCAGGGAGTTCCATAGACTAACAACGCGCTGGGTGAAAAAATATTTTCTTTTGTCTGTTCTTACTCTCCCAGCCCTCAATTTGAGTGCATGTCCCCTAGTTCTGGTATTTTGTGAGAGGGAAAAGAGCTTCCCTCTATCCACTTTACTCATGCCCTGCATTATTTTGTACGTCTCAATCATATCCCCCCTCAGGCGCCTTTTTTCCAGACTAAAGAGCCCCAAATGTTTTAGCCTTTCCTCATAAGGGAGGTGCCCCAGCCCAGTAATCATTTTGGTCACTCTCTTCTGCACCTTTTCCAGTTCCACTATGTCTTTCTTGAGATGTGGTGACCAGAATTGTACACAATACTCCAGATGCGGCCTTACTATTGTTTTGTATAATGGCATTATAATATTGGCTGTTTTATTTTCAATCCCCTTTTTGATAATCCCTAGCATGGAATTGGCCTTCTTCACCGCTGCCACACATTGGGTAGACACCTTCATGGAGCTGTCCACCAACACACCAAGATCTCTTTCCTGATCTGTCACGGATAACTCAGAGCCCATGAGTTGATAGATAAAGTTTTGATTTTTCGCCCCAATATGCATTACTTTACATTTGGCTACATTAAAATGCATTTGCCATTTCGTAGCCCATTCCCCCAGTTTGGAGAGATCCTTCTGGAGCTCTTCACAATCTTCTCTGGTTTTTACCACACGGAAAAGTTTTGTTTTCATCTGCAAACTTGGCCACCTCACTGCTTATCCCTGTCTCCAGGTCATTTATGAACAGATTGAAAAGCACCGGTCCCAGGACAGAGCCCTGGGGCACACCGCTTTTCACCTCTCTCCATTGTGAAAATTTCCCATTGACACCTACTCTTTGTTTCCTGGATTTCAACCAGTTCTCAATCCATAAGAGGACCTGCCCTCTTATCCCCTGACTGTGCAATTTTCTCAGCAGCCTCTGGTGAGGGACTGTGTCAAAGGCCTTTTGAAAATCCAGATATTAGTATTATTACATTTATTCGTATTTTATCATTTCTTTTTCAGTGTTTGTATTGTTCAAATTTGAAGATGGGCGGGATATAAATGCAATAATAAATAAATAAATAAATAAATAAATTGGGTTTGTCTTGGGGTTGTAGTGTGGGCAGTTGCTGTTTTTTGTAATGTGTTATACACCACCCTGAGTTCCTGCAGGAAAATTGGGCGGTCAATAAGTTTTAAAAATAAAAATAAAAAACCAGGCCCTGTTGAGTTGCTTTTCCCCTTTGGCATTTTTTTAATCAGAATTCAGCAACCTTCACTGTGATAAAGGGGACAGGTTCAGAGTTCATCATATGAAATTAGAGTAAGTGGGCACAGATTTATTTCAAAAGCCTTTCTTCTATTTTCTGATTTTTCTTGATAGGCGGGATGTGTGATTCACATGTGCCATGTGGCACAGTGGTTAAATGCCTGTACTGCAGGTAAAACTGTGCTCACGACCTGGGGTTCAATCCCAGGAAGCTGGCTCAAGGTTGACTCAGCCTTCCATCCTTCTGAGGTTGGTAAAATGAGTACCCAGCTTGCTGGGGGGGGGCAATGTGTAGCCTGCATACTGTAATTAAACTGTAAACTGCCTAGAGACTACTTGAAGTGATATGGGGTGGTATATAATCAGAACACTTCGCTTTTGCTTTTTGCTTGTTTTGGGGAAGAATTTGGATTAAATCATACAAATCCGCGTTGCTGAGGTTCTGAAGGTTTTTTAAAAGCACTCTCCTATCTATGACCCTTGACCTACATCGTCAGAGCTCCAGTCACAGATCTTGCTTAGGATCACCAACCATTTCTCCTGTGCCCCAATTTTTCTTTTGAAATCATGGTCAAAAAACACACCAAATCACCACAGAAGCATGTGAAATTTATTTATTTTAAATGCCTGAATTTTAATAGTAGCAGCAGTGGTTTCTTTATAGCAATAAAACGTCGTATTGATTTTATTTTATTTTATTTTATTTTTATTTTTTTAGACCTGCCCATTTGGGCTGGGCATGGGATGGGACCGTGCAAATTTTTTGAACCATTCCACCAATGGCATCACCAGGTTTTTGACTGACACTTCTGGATGTCTCGGAGGGCATAAAAAGCCGAGGCATCTTCCAGAAATCGCAGTCGTGTGTATGAATGTGGTTGAGGGAGGAGGGCTGGCTGCTGGTGCTGGTGTGATCCGATCGAGATTGAGGAGGGAGGCTGGAGGCTTTAGGATTTAAGTTAGGCAGGCAGGGAGGGAATTGAATTTAGAAAATAATTTCTTTGATTCCCTGCAGCTTTGTCTGCTGAAGGGAATAGCAGTTTATTCTTTATTTCTTCTCTGGCAGTTTGTGAGGATTTTTTTCTGATATTGGATAAAGGGGGAGGTTCGACTGGGAGTGGGAGGTGTGGATTTATTTTAAAAATACATTATATAGTACCATTTATTTTCTATTTTCCCAACTTCAATTTGCTTGCACACACACACATTTGGGGTGCAAGCCAAGAACAGAACCTCTATCCTAAGTGATATCCTAACTGCCCACTCGCCCGTCCGCCTGTGCCGCCACCCGTCTGCGGCCCGCGCCGCCACCCTCCCACTCGCCTGCCCGCGCCTCCCCCGCCGCTGTCGCTGCCCGCCCATGGCCCCCCGCCACCGCCGCCCGCCCGCATCTCCCCCCGCCGCCCCCCACCCCGCCCACCGCCTAGGGCGCAAAAACACCTAGCGCCGGCCTTGATTGCGGGACACCCCTATGCTCTGGGAAGTCAAATCGCGCTAAATCGCGGTACAAACGACAAACGAAACGACAAAATGACAAATTTTTGAAAATTTTTTGCGACAAACGGAAACGACCCGAAACGGACCCGTTCCGACAAACGAAAACTCAAAACGTCAATTTTTCTGGTCGTGCCCATGTCTAGTCTCTATCTAACACCTTGCATCAACATTGCTTCTGGAGGTGATTGCCTTCCTCTCCCTAATGCTAGGGGTGTCCTCCCTTCTATTTGGGTAAGTAAGCAGAGTGTGCATGTACAGTAACCCCCCATCATATCTCGGTTCATTTACTGTGGTCCCGCTATATCGCGGGAACAGAGTACATGCTAGGGCTCCAGCTGATTAGTGCTGGGGTATTTCCCCACCCCAGCACCAATCAGTTGGAGCATCTCACCGGCGCTTCCCGGCTGCTGGAAGACTTTTTAAAAAGCCTTCCAGCAGCCTGTGCAAAGGCACCACCACCCTTGCTGCAGGCTCCATTCCTCCCCCAGCCAGTGCCAATCAGCTGCTTGGTGCTGGCTTGGGGCCAGCGCTGCCCTGCAACCTCCTTTGAAATGTATTACCTCAATGCATTTCAAAGGAGATGTTTTTCCCCATTGGAATACATTGGCTCAGTGCATTCCAATGGGGGGGGGGGAATCTCCTTTGAAATGCATTGAGCCAATGCATTCCAATGGGGAAAAATTTCTCCATTGAAATGCATTGAGCCAATGCATTCCAAAGGGGAAAAATTTCTCCATTGAAATGCATTGAGTCAAAGCATTTCAATGGAGACGGTGCAGAACGCCTCTCCCCCCCACCCCCAGAGAAGATCCCCCAACGCTGCTGGTGTGCGCTGCTCCAAGAAGTCTCAGGGCAGCGCGGGCGGGCAGCAGGGGTGGGGGATCTGATCGCCCACCACCTCCCAGGCCCCACCCGACCTGCATCTGTATATCGCAAATTTTCAGTCATTGCAGGTTGGATGGGTCCCTAACCCCCACGATAGGCAGGGGGTTACTGTACCATGAGTGCAGGTGTCTCCCTGAAGTCCAAATTAGGGATGGGCACCAAACGAAAAATGAAATGCTATTTTGTCATTTTGTTAGCTAACGAAACAAAACAAAACAAAACAGAGAAGCAGCATTTTGTTAGCAACGAAACAAAATGGTTTTTTTTTCTGTTTAAAATGAACCAATTCATTTTGTTGTAAAACAGCTCCCCTGGCTTCTAGAGGCACCAAATTTGGTGTGAACCTTTCTTGGACTCTCCCCTTTAAACCCTCCAAATTTGGAGAGATTTGGGGTTCTAGGACGCAGGGGACTTGTTTTATAGAATAACAAATTGGTTTGTTACTGTTTCGTTTCTTAGGATTTTTTTAAAAAATTGTTTCTACCAAAACAAAACAAATCACAGGGGGAAATGAAATGAAATTAAACACAATTTTTCATTTCGTGCCCATCCCTAGTCCAAATCTTTGCTTTTTCCATGAATCTAGTACATCTGGAATACATAGATACGGTGTATACACACAGTATGCCTTTTACTGCACGCTGCATATGGCACAGAAGCGTTATGTCACTAGTGTTCCCAGCACAAACGTGATCAAATATGTGCCTTATCTGCTTTTCCAGTTGATCACTTGGACAGTGATTTAGCGCTGCAGTGCTGCTGTGCCAAGGGCTTGAGCTTCCTTCCTCCTTTGTGAACTGCATGTTGGATGTCCTTCTGCACTGCAGTCTCAAATTCTAGGTCAGCTCTCAACTGCAGCTTGCCCTCCAGATGGATTTTTTTTAAAGTCATATGTACATTTGTCCCACTGAATAGTCATCATTCACTGTTCATTTAATGTTTTTCAAACAGTTGGAGAACAATTTTATAGATGTTTGTACTCCTGTCTCTCCATCTCAGGCTGACTCAAAATGACACTGGATAATTTCAAAGCCATTTCAGGAATGTCAGTATTGATTGCTTTGATTGGCTAAAAGTAAGTTTGGGTGCAAAGGTAAAATAAACCAGAAAGTTTTTCGAGAGATCAAGGATGCGTTGTTTGAAAACAGAGCTGAAGGTTTCTGAGACTTACCATGATGTCAGGTAGTAGGACATAAAAATGGCAAATTAATAAATTAACAGTGCAGTCTGACACATATATATTATATTTCATACCCATATTTCATGCCAAACATGGCCCTTCCACAAAATTCCTGGCTTGCGTGGCTGATAATTTTCTCTTACACAAAATGGAGAGGAGAATTAAAGAATTTATCCATGACTTGTTTCTAACCAATAGAGATTAATTGGTGAAAGAAATGGCAGCAGGAATTCTGTGGGAAAGCGACCATGTTTTGCTTGAGCTCTTGATTTCAAATGGAAAAAGAGCACAGTTTAGCCTCACATATACACTCGATTTTAGGAAAGTCGACTTTAATAAACTCAGAGCAATGATAGGTGAAATTCTATGGCTGATACTTCACGTCCATCTCATCGCTATTCGCGGTCCCGCTTGGGACCAGTACGAAGTAATCTTACTGCACGTCCATTGTGGGATGAGGGGAGTTCTTCCCGACCATGCCCCCTGAACTGCGATTTAAGCAGGATGAGAGATTCCCCTCCCTGGCCTCGGGAATCTGCTCGTCTCACTTCTCGTTCTGAGATGAGAGTCCGTGAAGTAAGCCTTGTTGCGGAACGAGTGCCAATTGTAGCTCGTTGCCATCTAGTGGCAGGAGTGCGAAGTGACATTTGCCAGTAATTTCCCTATGGAGTTAGCACTGCAGAGCTGAGATTTTAAAAGACAAATGCCTCGAAGTTTGCTCCATAATGCATTGAAGGCAAGCCTTTGGAGAATCTAAACATCAAAAAATGGAAGGTCGGAACAGAAAAAAAAGAGAGAACGAAGGCATAGAATTTCACATCTCATCACGGAACGAGGACGTGCGGTAACAGTCATCCCGGTATCATCAATCATGCCCGTGGGTACACAGGAACAGGGACAGAAGCGGGAGAAGACCACGTGACCGCAACCGATGTCACATCTCATCACAGAATGGGGATGTGCGGTAACAATTGTCCCAGTATCATCAATCATGCCCGTGGGTACACGGGAACGGACAAAAACGGGAGAAGACCACGTGATTGTGACCGACGTCAACCCGCAACAAACGTCCTCCTGGAACGAGAATGGACATGAAGTAACCGTCTATGGCAGACAATACTAACAGGAAAAGGAATTGAAGATGAATGGGAGTTCTAAAGGCACAAATACAAACAATTCCCATAAGAACAAAAAGTGGGAAACAGCATAAAAGATCAATGTGGCTTTGCAAAAAGCTCAGGGTGAACCTGAAAACAAAAAGAGAGACACACAGGAAATGGAAGGAATGCTGGGCTACAAAGAAATAGTACGGTTAGGTTGCAAGGAATTTCAGGGATGGTGTTAAGAAGGCCAAAGCTCAGAATGAGCTGAGGTTAGCAAGGCAGACGAAGAAGAGCGAAGAAGAAGAAGGTGGTGGTGGTGGAGGAGAAGGAGGAGGTATGTCTGCAGCAAAAGACAGAGGAAAGAAATAGTGGCTCAACTCTTCAGTGGGGATGGGAGAAGGGTAACAGAAGATAAAGAAAAGGCAGAAGTGCTCAACTCCTACTTCAGCTCAGTGTTCTCCCAAAATACAGTCAATGACCCTTGAAGCAAATATGAAGCACAAGGGGAAGGGACGAGTTTGCAGGTTGAGACTGATAAACATATTGTCAAAGAGTATATCAGTACTTTAAGTGAGTTCAAATCCTCAGGACCGGATGAACTGTATCCAAGGATTTTGAAGGAACCGTCTGAATTGCTCTCAGAACCATTGTCCATTATTTCTTAAAATTATGGAGGATCGATAATGTGACGAATGATAGGAGGAGGGTTAACATAGTCCCCATCTTCAAAAAGGGCAAAAAGGAGGTACCAGGGAACTACAGACCAGTCAGTCTGACTACAATCCCAGGGGGAATTATGGAGCAGATTATAAAAGGATCACTCTGCAATCACCTTGAAAACAATGCAGTAATAACTAGAAGCCGACATGGATTGGTTAAGAACAAATCCTACCAGACTAACTTGATCTCATTTTTGATCAGGTAACTTCCATGGTCGATGGTGGGAATGCTGTAGACATAGAGCCTTTTCACACGACCCCTAAGATCCGCTGGCCACTTACATTCGGACCAGAGATCTTGGGGGTTCGTCGCTCTTCCTGTGTTCCCACCCCCCTCCGCACTTCCTTAGTCCTGTCTGCTGAGGGGAGGGAGAAAAAAAGGGAGAAAAGAATGCAGGCTCACCTCCGTCTGCCGGTCGAAGCCGCCCCGAGCCCCGTCGTCGTCCTGATTCCTGTCTCTTAAAGGGGCGGGGGGCAAAAAAACAACAAACAGAAGCAAGGAGAGCTCGGCACTCACTAGGTTACATCAGCATCAGGGATTTTCACCCCCGGAGAGCAGGTACCTGAAAAGTGCGCTGGGACGCGCTTAGGTGGGCGTGGTCACACTTAATTTTCTGTAAACTCCGGAGCTGGTGGGGAAACAATTTTAAGCTCCGGAGCTGGGAGCCATTTGCCGCGGAGTTTAGGGGTCATGTGAAAAGGCCCACAATCTATCTTGTCTTCAACAAAGCCTTTGACAAAGTGCCCCATGATATTCTGATTAGCAAATTCACTATACAGTATGTAGGCTGGATAGAATAACTAATAGATGAAGACACAATTTAGTTAACAAGATTGTACTCAGAGAGTGCTTACCAATGGCTCCTTCTCAAAGTGGAAGGAAGTCCCAAGTGGGGTATCCCAAGGCTCTGTCCTGGGCCTGGTACTCTTTGACATCTTTATTAGTGGCTTGAATGAGGAAGTGAATGGAATACTAATGAGTTCTGCAAATGACACACAGTTGGGTGGAGTAGCCAATACTCTGGAAGACAGAAACAAAATCCAAAAAGATCTTGATAGACCTGAGGACTTTGTTTAAAAACAAACCACCCAGAATGGCATATACCATGGGATAAGTGCAAAGTTCTGCACCTAGGGGGAAACAGCAAGTGCACAATTGCATGATGTCCCAGTAACATTACAAGTGAGAAAGATCTTGATTGGAACTGTTGTAAATAACAACTGGAATATGAGCTGTGTGATGTAGCTTCAAAAAAGGCCAGTGTTGTTTTAGGTGGCATTAACAGAGGCATAGATTCCAGGTCTTGTGAGGTACTCTCTCTATATATGGCACTGGTCAGGCCTCATCTTGAGTACTGGTTCCAGTTCTGGACGCCACACTTTAAAAAGGATGCCAACAGACTGGAACAAATTCAGAGGAGGGCAACGAAGACGATCAGGGAACTGGACACCAAGGCCTGTATGAGGTCAGACTGAAGGCAATGGGAATGTTTAAGCTAGAGAAATGAAGACTGAGGGGAGACAGGATAGCTCTGTTCAAATACTTGAAACACAAGCATACACAGAGGAGGGGAAGGATCTGTTCTCAGTCTTTCCAGAATGCAGGACACATTTATTTATTTATTATTTATTTGTTATATTTTTATACCGCCCATCTTCTGGACGGAACTCTGGGCGGTTTACACTTAAAAACAAAACAACAGAGAATACAAAAGGAGAAAGTACCAATAAAATAGGAGGGACAATACCCTCCACAAAAGATGACACGGGCGGCAGAATATATAAATATATATAAATTAAATAAAAAGGTCGCCGTATGCCTCTTTAAAAAGGTGGGTTTTCAAAGCCTTCACAGGCAGGGACGGTGCTAGGCGCAGCTCACTAGGGAGATGATTCCACAACGTGGGGCCCACCACAGAGAAGGCGCAATTACGCGTGAGCGATTTCCGCACCTCCCTGGGTGTGGCCACCCTGAGTGAGCGCGCCTGCACCATTCTCATTGAGCTGACCCCAGTTGACCTCTGGGAGATACGCTCCGACAGGTACATAATAATGGGAACCCAGATTTAGGTTGAATAGCATTAAAAAAAACTTCCTAACTATTAGAGCGCTATGGCAATGGAACCAACTACTGTACCTCAGATACGTATATTTGATTAGAATTCCTGCACTGACCGGGGGTTGGGCTACAACCACTAATTTCCGCATGTTTCTGTGGTGCTTTGGTGGGGTTTTGGCCCCATTTTGGATCCCCCCCCACCGCATGGCAAATGGATGCGCCCTCCCAACAGTCAGCAAACCTGGCCATGCGATTGGTGGAATGGCTCCAAAACTTTGCATGGTCCACTCCCATGGGCGAGCCCATCATTGCGAATGCGCAGGTGTAAAAAAATAAAATAAAATAAAATAAAATGCAAGAAAAACCCACTGCTGCTACTGTAAAAATTCAAGCATTTAAAATAGCTAATTTTCGCATGTTTCTGTGGTGCTTTGGTGGGGTTTTATTGCGGTCGCCATTTTGGATTTTGTTTTCGCCTACTTTTAGGGCCGGGAATCGGGGTTTTTTTTTAACTTTTAAAAACTTTTTTTCTGTGCCGCTTGGCATTGCGCGATGCAAAGTAACGAGCACGACAAATCTGACCAAATTGTTCGTTCGTCGGTTCGAGCTCGATGGGGCAGTGATTCCCGTTACCGTTTCCATAGAGTAACGGGAAACGAGTAACGGAAACGGAAACGGGAATACCGCTAAGTCGTGCCCATCTCTATTCCTAACTATTAGAGCGCTATGGCAATGGAACCAACTACTGTACCTCAGATACGTATATTTGATTAGAATTCCTGCACTGAGCGGGGGTTGGGCTTGATACCCTTACAGGCCCCTTCCAACTGTATGGTTTTATGATTCTATGATTCTGTACTTCTTCACCAGTCATTTAATTGAAATCCATGCTTTAATTTCCAATTCTTTGCTATAATTAATCTTGCTGCTCCTGTGACAGTTGTTGTTAATTATTTTACTGTCCAATTCTATTGTTCCCTGTTGAATATTGATAAAAGTCCTATTCTAGAACTCCCCTCTACGTTTAACTTCAATATTTAATTTCCTATAAAACCAGCCTCCAAAATTTCAATACATTCTCACAGTCCTACACATTACCTGGTTAAAAATAATGTTCATTGATTATAATAGCATCAGCTGTCCAAGAAATGTGCTGAAGAGTCAGCAAAAGAAAACTCTGCAAGGGAGCCATTTCATAAACTATTTCTACTTAACTTGCAGTGTCATTTGTACCATTTCATTGATCAAATTGTACACAGCAAAACTGCAGTATGGACAGGGAATTAGTTCCAACTTCCAAATAGCATGATCTCTAATGGCCAGTTCTGGTATGACCCCTTGGAAACATGTATTTCTTTTTCTTAAAATATTTATCTATTTACAGTATTTAATGTTTTTGCTCAGTGGAGAAGTAAAACCATGGTTACTGGTTCTGCATATACGGCAGTGTAACTGTATATTTTCTGTTTGTCAGCTCTAATGTGTGTCATGGCAACAATGGCACAGGTTGAAATGCAATCTCTACCTTCCAGAACTACCTCTTCTACAGATTTGTGAGGTTCTCTGAACCATGACCATTGAGGTCTTGAGGTTCAAGACCTATTGCCTCGGTCCAGCACACTTCAGCTGCGCTGGCGAGAATATTCTTGTTAGCAGAGTTTTGATATGCGCAGCGAGAAGGCTACAAACGCTTGTGGGGTTCTTCAAAAACAAGCTGGGTTTTATTTTAAACAGTTCAGGAAAACAAACGTAGAATTCTTACATATGCAGATAGCACCCAGCAGTATCTTCAGGTTAAACAAACATAAGCGTAGAGTTCAGCAGCAACACAGCAACACGTAGCAATACAGGATTCAAAGCTCAAAGCTCACAGCATCGGGAGGCAGGAACACACACGGACACGATGCAGGCTCACCGGGCTTTCTCGACAGCCGACGTGAGGCAGACAAGCCAGGCAGCAGCAGACGCATGCAGGAGCACGGAGCACGGAGCTGCAGGAGCACGGAGCAGAAGGGCAACTTGAGCAGGAGGAGGAGAATGAGCAC
The DNA here is from genome assembly GCA_037367245.1 of Phrynocephalus guinanensis. Taxonomy (NCBI): domain Eukaryota; kingdom Metazoa; phylum Chordata; class Lepidosauria; order Squamata; family Agamidae; genus Phrynocephalus; species Phrynocephalus guinanensis. Next base: position 132,377,980 of record CM074735.1, read on the forward strand.
AAGGCTGAGAGGAAGGCTCAAGCATTCCTTTTTAAATACAAAACTGTATGCAGGTGTGGAACCTTCTCCAGCCTTCCACACCGAAGTAAGTCCTTTCAGGATTCTTCCTTGCATTACATTGCAGCTTTGTCAGTGTCTCTTACAGAAAACCTAACAGGCCCCCCACCCTTTATCATTTTATGAGAGGCAGGAAAAGAGGACAAATAAAAGTTGTAGCACATAGTTCTTTGTTTCTAAAAATAACCTCCTGTTCTCTACCTGGCATGCCCGACTTCCTCCTAAGAAATTGCAACAAGTGCATTGTACATCCTGAGCTGGTTGAGCAAGGATCCCTATCTGGAAAAGTCTGGAAAATCTCTCTCTCTCTCTCTCTCTCTCTCTCTCTCTCTCTCTCTCTCTCTCTCTCTCTCTCTCTCTCTCTCTAACAAAAATTATAAGAAGGCAACCTCTATTTTTACTCATTACAGCTCCTGGCCAAATTGGCTGAGGATTCTTAGAGTTATGGTCCAAAACAGTAACTTTTCTAAACTCCTCCCTTCTAAATCTGCCTTTCCTTGGAATCATCCCTATGTAAGCATCCTCTGTGGGGACAGAGGAAGAGAGAAAATCAATATTAAGACTGCAGCGGGCATCCTCCAGCCCCACAAGCAATGGGTTCATAGTCCATCTTTTTTTGATCTTCCTAGATCCACCCCTCTACTTGCACCTCCAACTGCCTGCACTTCAGCACAGCTCCATCTGGCCTTCCGAACTCCCTGGACAGAGCACAAATGTCCAAGGCGGTCCCCTTTGGGGGCTTCAATGGTGTGGCTCAAGATGCCTCATCTCAGGGAGTCCACACAGGCACGAACGTCAACATGCCTGGATAAATGGCTCCGTTCAGCCATTGGCAGGCACAAGAACAGCTGGGGCTGAATAGCCAAACTGGAAACAAACTGGCCCATGTGCATCACAGTTATTCCTGAGTCCTCCGGGGCCAATAATGCCCCCAAACAGTCTTATAAATCAAGGACATAACCAGATGGGGTCTCTTTGCCCAGTACCTAAAGATCCACCTCTTTGTCAGATTATTGTGCTTAACCCTCCTTCCACCTTGGCCTTCGGACAGAGCTGGACTCCATGTCCCGTTTTTGTGAAGGCTTTGTTCAATTTACCCACCAAATCTACCAAACCAGCTTTAACTTGGAGGGTGAGATTGACAAGAGCTCTTGTCTCGTACTGTCACTGTGGATGTGGCCCCATCTGTGCAGCGAGAAGACATGGGCAAGATCCTTAGTTAGGGAGCCACCATGTGTGTGCTGGATTTTTGCACCATCCCTGGCTCATAAAAGCATCCAGGGGAAGATTGGCCAAATGAGTAAAGGGAGAAAGGAAGTCCCCTTCACAGCATCAAAGTTGCAACCTACCTCTCTCTTGTCGTGTTATTAATATGTTTTATTTAGCTTATTATTGTTGTTATTGTTTTCACTGTTTTACTGTTTGCATATTGTGGTAAACCGCCCGGAATGCCTCCAGAAGACAGGCTGTATATAAGTATTTAAATAAATAAATAAATAAATAAATAAATAAATAAATAAATAAATAAATAAAAGAGCAGGTAACAAGACCCTCATTCAGGAAGACTTCACTGGATTTCAATGCATTAGCTAATTACTGGCTGATCTTCATTTTTCAGCATGGGTACTGGAGCATGGGGTGCTTTTTTGATTGCAGCAATTGCTGGATGAAACATGTTCTCTAGATCTATTTCAAGCCTGGTTTCAGGGCAGAGATGGCTTGGGTCGTGCTGGTGGATGTCCTGTGGCCAGAAGTGGCCAAGGGGTGTGTGATGCTGCTAGTTCTGCTGGACCTTTCAATGCATTTGGATGCCATCTCTCTCATGGTATCCATCCGGGTCCAGTCTCTAAGATGGTTCATTGTTTTGCAGAGGTTTCAGTCCTTCCTGGAGTGGTGCTTACAGGGAATGGTGCTGGGGAACTCCTGTTTTCTACAAGATCTCTTTGACAAGATTCTCCCACCCTTATCACAATGTGGAGTCTCTTGTGAATAAGCAGAGTAAGGAAGTATAGGAATAGAACACTTAAATATGACACACAGAGTGTGTGTAAGTAAAAAGCTTAAAGCAATGTATTAAAAAAGTACTTGCAGTATATACATGCATGCATGCATGCATCCATCCATCCATCCATGGTATGGAAATCTTAACAGATTGTGGTTCAATTCTGTTTTTCCTTAATGCACATGAGTGAGGAAATGCCACTGTTGGGTGCTTGGTGTCACCACAACGCTGTTGACCTCAAACTCTGTCTTTTAAATTTAACTCAAAAGGGTCTCTTCAATTCCAAACGTGCTTCCGGTGTCACTAAGGGAGTAAATAAGAAGGGTCTAAAGCAATGGTGGCCAAACTTGGGCCCTCCAGATGTTTTGGACCACAACTCCCAGAATGCCAAGCCTGTGTTGCCAACGACAAAGGACCGTGGGAGTTGTGGTCCAAAACATCTGGAGGGCTGAGGTTTGGCCATCACTGGAACTTTCAAGGGAGCTTAATCCAAAACAGATTAAGGCAGGGAATAGGGATTTGATCTATATTGGGTGAGGTAAGGCTGCTCTTGAAAAAAATTAGGTTCATAACTCACCCTGTTACTCACTGGAAGTTCTGGAACAATCAGATTATGCTTTCTCCACCCTTCATATGGCGGGATGCACGAAAAGTGTGCTATGCAGAGGTGAAGAAATTTGCACCTGTTGACTCCTGAGCGAGCCACCAATGCCTGCAACATGCTGTATGAGGAATGAAGGCACGAAATGAGCAATTTTTCGTTTTCGTTTTTTCGTTTCATTACGTAACGAAACGAAAAATGAATTTTGTCTCCAAAATGAAACGAAATGAACTGAAACAACAGAAATTTTGTCGTGCATTTTGTTTTCGTTGCGGCAAATACATTGAACTGTAATGAATGCTAACGAAACAGCAATTTTTCGTTTTCGTTTTTTCATTTCGTTACGTAATGTAACGAAACGAAAACGAATTTTTTTTTTCAAAAAAATCACGTAAAACGAAAACGAACCGAAACGGACCCCCTAAACGACAAACGACAAACGAAACACCATTTTTTTGAGTCGTGCCCATCTCTAATGAAGTATTTCTGGCTCACAGGTCTAATGTGGCATGGGCCAAACCACCTTTAAGCCAGTCCAGTTCCAGCCAGCCTTCTCTGTGGCCCCCAGAGTGAGGATTTTAAAAGCATATATGATATAGCAGTGGAAGCTTTTTTAAAAAAGGTCAAGTTCAATTTACTCTCTCTTCCCCAATGTTGTGAGATGCCCCGCATCACCCCTCCATCTAATGAGACTTTAATAAACTTCCACTTTTCTCAAAAGAAGCTTTATTGATAAAACCTGGTTGCAGTGGAAGGGAGGGGGGAGGTTATGTGTGCACATGAAGATTCATGAGTGTCTATGTGGGTGATTATACGTGTATGGAAGTGTCAGTGTGTAGGACATGGGAAATTAAGCTGAGGCTGCATACCAGAGATGGTAGGATTAATATTAAGCAAGCTGATGTTTTTCCAAAAAATATATGGAATTTTGCTTGTTAGCAAAAAGACATCTGGTTTGAAAAACCTGTAAGATGTGTCCTGCGTATTCATCAGACTAAAAGTTGTTTTTTAAAATATATATATATATAATTGCTATCTGAAAAATGTATTCTCAGGGTCACTTGACCTAGATAAGAAGGAACAAAACAAGGCATGCGCAGCTTATACACCACCCCATAGTTCTTAAAGCATTCTCTTGGCAGTTTATAATTTTGTTATATAGACTATACACTTCCCCCTTCCTGAGCCAACTGGATACTCAATTTAGTGACCTTGGAAAGATGGAAGGCTGTGTCAACCTTGAGCGGGCGACCTACGCCCACTGGGATCCAACTCAAGTCTTAAGGAGAGGTTTGACTGCAGTACTGCAGTTTGACCATGGCATCATAGGCTTCCTATCTAAGCTGGGGCCACAGGGCACCTAATGCAGCATTTGACACATGCTCTGTGTTGCATTGTATGTATGTGTTCCGTCCTGCCAGCCACTGCTCCCGATCAGTAAAGCCAGAGGGGCAGCAGCCAACTGTGAAAGGTTGTTGGGCAGGTTGACCAACACTGTGTAATCAAATTGGAGGTGGAGGTCTGGGGGTAGATCTCTGTGTCCTTCTGCAGCCTACCACGATTCACCAGGTTCCAATGCAAGGAAGGGTATCTTCTCCAATCCAGTACATGCACGTGAAAAGTTCTCCCCGTTAAGATCGGAAAGACACACCGGGAAATTTCTGCTCTGAGCTGAAGCCTCATTAGCTTCATCATTAACCTAGCCAGTCACCGTTAACGATTTTAATGATGTTTGTTTTGTTTTGTTTTTATCACAGACCTCAGAAGTATTACTAATTTGAATTAAAAAAAAAACAACCCAGCATCCGCCAGCCAGCCTGGGCGCTGGCTGGGACGCTCAGTCCAGCTAGCATATGTTGGGAATTGTCTTCTGAAAAATTAACTTTCCCAAGCTCGGTGGCATGGCCTTGTTTTGTTATAAATCTCTTTTATTGCATTGCATTGCTTTTATACTGCACAAAAACCACCTTGGGGTGAATTTGGGTTGATTCCGTTTTGCTTTATTGCTCCTTAACCAAAAGCGGTCTAGACCTTGTCTGAAACAAAACCACAGTAAGGACCGAAGGGGTCACAGTGGCATGGCCCAGCTGGCATGAGGCTGTTCCGTCTGAAGGAAGGGTACCCAGGCCAAGCTGTTTGGGGTGTTCCAGGTGATTAAGAGGACCATTTAGACAGAGGCTGGGGCATCTCAGCTCTGTGCCAACCAGCATGAGGTGGAGGGGTGTGTGTGTTTCCTTCCTGGTTGGCTTTGGGAATGGGTGCTCTGATGTGCCAACATTGCCTCAGACCAGCCAAGCGTGAGCGATGCCAACAGACAGCTTAATGAAGGCAGCGGCGCTTTCAAAGGGGCACTCCAAGGCAATTCTGTTTACTGCCAGCACGGGAAAAACTATAATTAGGAAGAAGAAGAAGAACTAGCACGGCTGAATGACCATGGGTGTGGGGTGTGGGGTGGCGGCAGCTCCCAAGGAGCATGGAGGGCCATGTGGACAACAGGTCAGAAGAGCTTTGCCCATCCCACCAGGGTCCCCATGCTCCTTTCACCGACCCAAGGCTAGCCCTTCCAACGCTCCTGGGATCCAAGGAGGTTCTTGGAGGTTTGTCATCGAACATAATGAGCTCGAATCATCGGATTGGCAAGTTGGAAGGGAACCCAACTGTCATCTGGCCCAGCCTTCTAAGGAAGCACTCCTTGACACTCAATCCCTGACAAAGGAGGGCCCACCAGCCTGTGCAACTGTCCATGCCGTCATCACATACAACTCATGCCGTCAAAAGCTTCTTCCTCCTGTTTAGTCAACTGGATAGCTCGGTGGTCTCTAGCTGTGTGGCCAGATATTGGGAGTCCGGTTTCTGGTACTCCCAGCACTGGCCAGTACTCCTTTTAGTTATCCCTGTGCCTTCCCATCACTTGACATGGTCATCTTCTGCTTCCCGCTTCTCTCAAGGTCACCTGCTCCAGATCTCCAATTTCTACTATTTGGACCTCATGCATGTAGAAATGTGTGCCCATCTTCTCACTCCTAGATAGCTCCATGGACTTGGTCTTCGGGCTGTGGAGCCAAAGATTGGGGGTTCGATTCCCCACTGTGCCTCCTTCATAAGGGCTGGACTTGGTGTCCATAAGTGTCTCCCAGGTCTGTAGTTCTAAGATGATGTTGATAGCTTCAGGTGAAGGTATTCAACCCATTGGCATGATGGACCCCTGCTTTCTGGTTAAGGCTCCTGGGATTCATGTTATGGCCCAACATTTGGAAAAGTTACTTTTCTCTGGACTACAATCCCTTCAGCCCCTCACCAGTGTGTGAGATTTGGGAGTTCTGGTTCTTTTCTTCAAGAGCTGGGTAGCTTGGGATTTTTGGCTGCTTGAAGCGACAGACAAAAGGGTCTCCTTGCCCCCCAAAGAATTCATACATGGAAGCTGAGTACCCAGCTTGCTGGGGGGGGGGGCAATGTGTAGCCTGCACACTGTAATTAAAATTGTAAACCGCCCAGAGACTACTTGTAGTGGTATATGGGGCGGTATATAAGCAGAACACTTTGCTTTTTTTGCTTTTTTGCTTTTACTTCTGGGGTTACTCAGGACCTCCTGAGGGTGGCGGGCTGGGTAGAAGCTGAGGGAGAGGAGAAATCTTTCCTGCTTCAGCCCCTCCTGCAAGCCACTGCATCCGTTTCCTGAGGCAGATGCTTTACTCCGCCCAATGATAGGGCTGGCCCTGGTCCTGAAGACGGTTTCATTATTTCAACTAACTGACTAGAGTAGAATTTCACCTTTGGAAGGGCGTTCAGCACAGACGCTAGCTGAAAGCAGCCCGGCTGGCGCTGATACATTCCCGATCTCTAGCGGGTGATTTCCATCTTCCTATTGCCCACTGGGACCAGAAGTTATCCCAGATTCGTTCCAAGGCGTACCAGGGAGTGGTTCCCCTCCCTTCAGGAGGGTAGATACCCCCCCCCAAGAATAGCTTGAGCATCTTTGCAGGCCTGCTCTGTTGATACAACAGGAGTTTTTCAAGCCAGAAAAAAGGAATGCAGGCGTTCTTCTTCTTGTGTCTTAACATTAATAATAATAATAATAATAATAATAATAATAATAATAATAATAATAATAATAATAATAATAATAATAATAATAATAATAATAATAATAATAATAAACAACTTTATTTCTATGCTGCCTTCTCCCCAAAGGAGAAAGAAAAAGCTGTGAAAACTGTGAAAAGATGGTACCGTTGGTGGGGGGTACTCCACACTCAGAATCAGAGATGGAAAAGTTACTCGTGTTTTGTTTTTTTTTTACTGTAATACTCCAACCACCTTCACAAGAATTATGTGAGTAATAATCCAGAGAAATAACTGGTTTCAATTTTTTTGCAAAAACGCAGCACCCCTTTCTTTTTAAAAGGCTCTTGCCTTCAGAAGGGGAAAAAACACTCTGTACATTAGCAGGAACATTTTCCCATTGAATTTTTTAAAAATCGTTCTCTCCCCCCCCCATACAGAAACAAGCACACACACAGAGAGACACAATTCTTGAAGAAAAAGGACCCTGCACACATGGAATTTGAAAACAAACATGGCAACTGCGGAGGAGCTAGGCTAGCAGCCAGCTTCGCATCCCAATGCAAAACAACAATGAAAGTACAAAGACATCTAATACATTTAAATTAAACATCCCTAATTTAATAAATGCAGGACTGCAGTTGGTTTAATTGGTAGCTTTTAGCAATGAAAGCTTAACTGAGGAGGTATTTTTTAATCAGGGACGGCAAATTTTAATCAGTGGGGACGAGATGGAGTTTAATGATCTCATGTTTATATGCATGTTTATATCTTTGCTCCAGTGAATGCTTTGATATGGAATCGAAAACAGGAAATGTTCAAGAGTGTCCCCTCCTCCGCCCACTTTCAAAGGGTGAATGGAAGCTTTTGTGTATTTAAGTGTAAATCATCACACGCTTCCTTCAATATCTCCCCTAAAGGCATCACTGTTGAAGTCGTGGTGATAGGCATGTCAAACATAATTAGCTAATTAATCAATTGGGGTATGATCTACTTCACATATCTGCTTTACAAATAATCAACTCCTTTGACTTATTTTTGAAAAAGTTTCCTGCTTATCAGTCATTTTCACATTCTTGCATTCATTAGCAAGACAAATTAGAGGCAGGCTTCTTACTGGGCACCTGATAAGCGGAAGAGTGACTAATAATTTTACCCTGGAGCCAGGATTGGAAATGTTACTTTATTTTATTTTATTCTAGACTACAACTCCTAGAAGCTGTAAATTTGCAAGTTCTATCTCTACCCCCTTAAATAGAAAAGCTCTTATTTCTGCACTCTGCCTATAAACCCCATAAACAGATAAGAAGGAAATCGGTTTATGCTTTTCCAAGCTGCTATTATGGAGGGAAAAGTTGAGATATTCTGATTATGATGGGCTGCTCTTTCATGGAGCTACCTCCATGCTTTGGTTGGTTACCATTATTTCCAAAATCCTCATTATACCCAAAATGAATGCATAACATTCAGTGGCTCATAATGTGCACTTCAAAGACATCTTAAGCCTAAGAGCCTTCAAAAATTATTGCCTGGCTTAGATTCAAACTCAAGCTAGAAATGAGGGTTTTAAGCGGAGGCTAGATGGCCATCTGTCGGAAATATTGTGATGAGGGTTCCTGCGTTGCAGGGGGTTGGACTAGATGGCCCTTGAGGTCTCTTCCAACTCTATGATTCTATGAAATCTTGTTTTACCTGAACAGGTTTCTGCACTGGGGATGGGCACCTTACGAATAATAAAATGCTGCTTCATCATTTTGTAAGCGTATGATTGGATATGAAACAAAATGGCAGGTTTTTTGTTTTGTTTTAAATGAACCATTTTGTTACTATGTAAAATTGCTCCACTGGGTCTAAATTTGGTGCCTCTAGGACCCAGGGGAGCCGGTTTTTACAGTTACGAAACAGTTTGTAAGTGCTTCATTTTGTAATGAATTTTTTGAAAAAAATCATTTGAAATGAAACACAATTTTTTTACTTCATGCCCATTCTATAATCTGTATCTATGCTGGCTTTTTTGCTGGTCCAGCAGAAACTGCTGTTGGGCCAACAGATAACATTCCTTCTAGCCTCTGGTTCAAAGCCAGACTATTGCTTATTTTCAAAAATCAAAGACACAACTTACGGCAAAGCCCTCAGATGGAGTTCAATAGCATTAATGTTACACACACAAAAAGCATACACAAAATCACACACACGTACCTTAATGAATCTTTATGTTACATGTCATGCTACTCCTTTGTTTTTGTGAGTGTTATTTTGGGCAGAAAAAAATAGTTTGATAAGTGGTTGGCATAAAAATTCCATACAAAATGCCTCTAAATCCAGGGTAAACTAATAACATTTCTTTAAAAGTGTCATTTGCAGATTGCTATGCATTTTTTTTAAAAAACATGAACTAGCTAGAATATGAACGACCGCTTGACATTGGCTAAATATCTGAAATGAAACCATATGGCAACTCATTATATGACTGTTGAAATCCAACTTTCCTAGAATCATAAATATATATAGAACCATAGAGTTGGAAGAGACCTCTATCCAGCCTCTGCCCCAAATAATGAGTCAAAAGTGCTTACTTGACTTGCAACCCACTACATCTGGGTTCCCATTCTAGTGCAAAACCTGCCAAAACAAAAGCCCGGTTGGTGAATCGAGGATCAGATTTGGAAGGAACTGGGCAAGGGTGAGGATGGAAGAGGGTATGAGAAGGATGGGCAGGCGGGCAGGCAGCAGAGAAGTGCAACCCCCCCTTCTGTGTTCCATCGGCAACATCATTAGCGGGCAACAGGATCCAGGAAGGGGCAATCAATAGAAACAGTGAGGCTACTGCTTTGTGCACCTGATTGTGGAAGCCATGAAAAGGGAGCCAATTGATCACGTAGCTGAAGGGCCGGCCCTACCATCAGACAAAGGGCCTTTTCACACAACCCCTAAGATCCGCTGGTCACTTAAATTCGGACCAGAGATCTTGGGGGTTTGTTGCTGTTCCTGTGTTCCCACCCCCTCCGCACTCCTGGCTGCTGTCTGCGTCAGGGGAGGGAGAAAAAAAGGAAGAAAAGAATGCCAGCTCACCTCTGTTCTGCCGTCTCGCTCTGCTCCCGGCAGCAAGTATCTCTTAAAGGGGCGGGGGGGGACAAAAAAACAACAACAAACAGAAGCGAGGAGAGCCCAGCACTCACTACCTTACATCCGCATCAGGAATTTTTCACCCCCGGAGAGCAGGTACTTGAAAAGTGCGCTGGGACACGCTTAGGTGGGCGTGGTCACACTTAATTTTTTGTAAACTCTGGAGCTGGTGGGGAAACAATTTTAAGCTCCGGATCTGGGAGCCATTTGCCGCGGATTTTAGAGGTCGTGTGAAAAGGCCCAAAGTGTGGCAATTGGCCCAGGCAGCAGGTGCTGGCAAGCCAAAGTCGGCCTTTGGTTCTTCCTGAATGTTTTTAATGCCTAAGCTCTTTACACAGTTTGAGGTGCAGAGAACCCCAACTAGCCACTCTATTCAGACAGATAATCTCATAAACACTTCTCAGTCATCCAGGAGAGGATGTCTCCCCTCAGTCCCTTCCAAACTCTTTTGCCAGAGTTTGTGTTCCTTTTTATTTTCCTCATTTGGGGAGGATTTCCATTTACGGAAAGACCTCTCCTTGCACTTTAGAGCCTCTCTAACTCCACTCGTTAACCATGCCGGGGCCCTCTTGGACTCAGATGAGCTCTTCTGTGGTATGCATCCACTTGTGCTGGGCCTCTATTACCATTGTTTTAAACAGGCTCCATGCACTCTGGAGAGATTGGATTCTTTTTACCTTTCCTTTCAATTTCTTTCTACCTAGTTTCCTCATCTGAGAGAAGTTTGCCCTTCGGAAATCAAGGATTTTTGTGTCTGATTTGCAGAGAAACCCAGCCTGACGTATTGATGGGATCAACGGATCAACAGTCAGGGCATTGCATACTCCCTCATGGGGGATTACTGAGGCACAAAACAGAAAAATGGCATTTCGGTTTTTCGTTTGTCGTTGAGAGGTCTGTTTCAGTTCGTTTCCGTTTGTCGGGAAATTTTTGAAAAATTTCGTTACCGTTTTTCATTTTTTCGTTTGTCGTTTCTACCCGCTTTTTGCGCGATTTTTAAAGCATTTCCGTGCGCAGGCATCCTCCAACACCCCAGACCAGAGGGAAAACGCTAAAAAAATGGATGCTGGCAGAGACACAGTATAGACTAGGTATGCAGGGAGGCTGCAAAGGCAGCGGCGGGCGTTGCCCAGGGTGCAAGGCAGCCGCAGAGTGACTGCACTGCGGGGCAGGGGAGGGTACTCACCGAGAGGGAGGCTGCAGGGAGGCTGCAGGACTGAAGCTAGAGTCGCAGAGACAGCAATCCCACCCTAACTCCCACCAGAGACTGCAAGGAGGACGGGGGCTGCCAGAGCTTTTTATGCCCTCTGTGGCTGCCAGACCTGCCTGCCCAGTCTGCAACCTGGGCATGCTATTGGTTGAACATGATCCCACATCACATGGCTTGCCTCCATTTTGTGGCTGGTGGCGACATCCGTTTTAAAGGGAAAAGAAAAATACATCGCGATGGGAGAAGACAAAAACAAACGTTTTAAGGACCCCAACCCCCCTGGTAGGTATTATCAGACAATATAAATAATTATTGCTGCATTTTTACGGATGCCCAGGGCGTTTTTTAACATTTAAAACAGCTCATTTCATTGCACGTCGCCATTAACGGCAATGAAATGTAACGACCACAATTTTCGTGGTTCTGTTCATTTCGTTTCATTTTCATCACAATTTTCGTTTGTCGTTTCGTTACGTAACGGAAACGACAAACAGTAACGGAAACGAAAAAAAAATCGTTCCGTGCCCATCTCTAATTTCTAGTTGATGCATTTGGATCCTCAATCCTATTGGTTCCCGCCAAAAGGCAGCTTTGTGATTGCTTGTAATTGTTCCCTCCAAAATGTATCTTTTCCTAACCTGTCCTCGTTCCTATAAATGTAGCTCCCTCGCCCCAGTCCCCAGCCTTGTTCTCTGCCTGAATAAAGAGTTGTTACCATAGAAGCTGTCTCCAGCCTACCATGTCACAGAGCTGAAATCACTTGCTGAAATCACTAAACCCCACGCTTTTACAATGGGAGCAATGGATCAACAGTCAGGGCATTGCATACACCCTCATGGGAGATTACTGAGGCAGTAAATCCCCCATTTTATGTGATCCTAGGTACATCAGTTATTTAAAAATCAGAAGAGAATAGTGGCCCACATCCTGTTGCTTGGTGTAGGTGGCTGCCAGAATAAACTGAAGTGGAGGAAGCCAGGGACCTTATTTTCCTCTCACAGAGGGATAGGCAGGCTATCAAACCCACTAATAAAATTCAAATACAATGGTACCTTGTATAACGGAATTTGTTGCAAATGGAATTATGTTAAGCAAATTTTCCTTTATACAAATTTCCCATAGGAATGCATTGAAAACAGAGTAATTCCTAATCGTGACCATTTTATGATGTATGGAGTTGCCCCATAGGCAATTCTGTTAAGCAAATTTCCCCTATCTCCGGAATTTTTTATGTTGTACAGATTTTATGTTATACAAACCATTTGTTATACAAGGGCCCCTGTAATTGTTTAAAAGCTGAGGGATTTGGGGGAAGGGCTCCTTTTTTAAAAGGCTCATTTGTGCTGAGTATTTTTGCCAGGCCAGGAAAAGTCTTGGGCTAATAATCCAGGCAAATGCAAGGTGCACAAATTTCCTAATGTTCATGAGCTGCTACTTCTGCTCTCCTCCCCCCCCCAGCCAACGATACACCAACCAGCAAACACACTGGGATATTCCAAGCAATAAAAGGACAAAGTTTGACTCATCCACCCTATTTTATTTAAAGGACTAACAGAAGACACCTTCTGTTTGACAGGATGTCCAATCTATCTCTGGTTCAGGCGTGAGATGGTCTCGAATTTAAAAAAAAAACAGACCATAATATTTGTCAGAAATTTATGCAAGGACCTTGATGAATACAAGCTGACACATTTTTACCCAGTTTTGAGTAATCACTGTCTTTACCCATTTCCATGCAGTTTTCGGGGGCGGGGGCAGGTTTGCCACCTGCAGATTGCTTGTGCCAATCAGACGATCTAGGCAACCATGGGAGAGACTTAAAACTCCTGGGTTGGCAGGTCAGGCAGCCAAACACATGGCTCAAAGGACTATGGGTGAGTTTCTTGTGAAGAGGCTTTATAGCAGTGGTGACCAAACTTTGGCCCTCCTGATGTTTTGGACTGCAACTCCCAGAATTCTAAGCTTAGATTGCCAATGACAAAGGACTGTGGGAGTTGCAGTCCAAAACATCTGGAGGGCTGAAATTTGGACATGCCTGCTTTATAGTAAGCCATGTTCTTGGAGCCATTTTGCGTTCCTGTCTCTGTGGGTCAGAGGAAACTGCTTAAACCTACTTCTGTGAGTCAGAGAGGAGCCAGCCAAAAACCTACCTCTTTTCTCCCAAAACAGCTGCTAAAGGGCGTTTGGGGAAGAGAGAGGAAAACCCACTTTGTGGGTGTATAATAACTCAGATTGTCTGAAACCCCAACTTCACTGAAACCAGAGGGATTGAGGGATTAAGATCCTTGTGGCACAGTGGTTAAATGCCTGTATGGCAGGTAAAACTGTGCTCACAATCTGGGGTTTGATCCCAGGTAGCCGGCCCATGGTTGACTCAGCCTTCCATCGTTCTGAGGTCAGTAAATCGAGTACCCAGCTTGCTGGGGGGGGGGGGGTTATGTGTAGCCTGCCTAATTAAACTGTAAACCGCCCAGAGACTACTTGAAGTGGTATGGGGCAGTGTATAAGCAGAACACTTTGTTGTAGAGGAGAGTCAGGGAAAGATTCTCTGTGCTTTTGGCATCTTTAGGTATTGGGCGAGTGCATTTTATAACATTTTTAAAGAACAGATGAACTGACAAATCGATCAGTTTGTCAGGCAAAAATGGTAAATTTGTGATTCATGATTTGTGGAACCATGGGCGTATCAGGTTTTGATATGGGGTTTGAATATGATTTGTCCATTTCTGCCAGTTCGTTTAGCGGCTGAGCAGGTGTTCAGCACTTCAAAGCCACAGCTACTTCAGTGGGCACCCTTTGAGTGCCCGTCCACCACAGGAGGCAGGGCTCTGAGGAGCCAGGCACCTGTTAAGTGAATAAACGAACCACAGCAAATGGCCAAACTGGCAGTTCGTACCCGTCTCTAATAGGAATTCCGAGAAATGTCCCAAAAACTGTTTTTCCAAGGTATTCTCGAAGGCTTTCACAGCCAGGATCTGATAGCTGTTGTGAGTTTTTTCAAGCTCTTTTGGAAGTTTTTCTTCCTGATGTTTCACCAGGCTCTGTGACCGGTATCTTCAGAGGGCATTCCCTGCGCTCCTTGTCCTCTGAAGATGCTGGCCAAGTTTACAGATGACACAAAACTTTTCCATGTGGTAAAAAACAGAGAGTAAGAACAGACAAAAGAAAATATTTTTTCACCCAGCGCCTTGTTAGTCTGTGGAATTCCCTGCCACGGGATGTGGTGACGGCATCTGGCCTGGATGCCTTCAAAATGGGATTGGACAGATTCCTAGAGGAAAAGTCCATCACAGGTTACAAACCAGGATGGAGATGTGTAATATCTAGGCTTAAAACCGGGGTACTTCAAGGGCCAGAGACAGGAGAGTGGTAGCAGGAGACAGCTATCTAGTCTCGTGCACTCCCGGATGCATCTGGTGGGGCCACTGTGAGATACAGGAAGCTGGACTAGATGGGCCTTTGGCCTGATCCAGCACGGCTCTTCTTATGTTCTTATGGCCACAGAGTCTGGTGAACCTTCATGAAGAAAAACTTCCAGAACGCGACCAAGCAGCCCGAAAAAAATCACAACAGTTTTTCCAAGCTCTGCTCCAACTTTTCCTTATTTCCGGAGGCTTTTCATGCCATCATGTTGCCTCTGGGGTCCTGACAGATCAGTGACTTCCAGAAATTCCTGTCATTTACAGCCCTGCTCTAGTCCTGTAAAGTAAAGGCCATGATTTCCTTCATCGAGTCAGTCTGTCTCCTCTTCTCTTGCTCGCTTCTACTCTTTCCACCATTAATGGGATGTCTCAAAACCCTGTGAGGAGACACTCTCGAACCCCCTCCTGTAGCAATGGATGCACAAGGTCAAACAAAACACACTTAAAATCCCAACCAAAGATTTCTACTCTTAGAATGTAGGAGCGGGGCTTTCCTAGGATCACATATTGACCGTCTTGCCCTGCCCTCCGGTTGCCCTTGCTGGTCATCCGCCTTCCGGCTTTGGGCACAAGGCAGAGGCATCTTTGGAATGCCAGTCTTTAAAAAAAAGAGGAAAAAAGAAAAAAAGAAAATGTCAAGAGGGTGGAAAGAGGTAGTTCCCTGCTTCCCAGTCTGTTGATCTTAGATAAAGCTGTTTATTTCCTTCACAGAGAGAGCAGCGGGGATTAATCCAAGTGTTTGAGCAGAAGTATCGTGAAGGCAGCCAGGCTAGTGTTTGAGAGCCTTCCCCTCCTCCCTCTGGGCTTTACCCACTGCAATATATTTCCAAATTGAGGGGGATGGAAAAAGCCAAAGATTTTCAATGGTGAACAAAGGCACTCTGGGGGTTCTATCACACGTCCTTTAAAATCCTGATTAAATTTCCAGATAAATCATTTTTAAAAAATCTTGTCCCCATGGCCAACGGACCTTAAAAAACCAATAACCCCAGTAATGCCCCCTTTAGCGAGTTTTCCATGACATACCGGAGAATTTGGGAATTTTTTGCTCTGGTTAAAAATCCACATTTTCTAGAGCCAGAAGTCATGGGAATGCGCATATGATCCGGATTTCTGCTTTTTTATTTTTTCCTAGCACCAACCAGCTTCTCCTAGGGCTAGTCAGTGCTTTTTTTATTTTTATCTTTTATTTTTAATCCCCCCCCCCAGTGCTGACCCGCTGGCCTTCAGGCTGTCAGCTCTTTTTTTTCCCCTAGCGCCGACCAGCTGGCCCTGGGGCTGGTCAGCGCTTTTTTTAAAAAAATCTTTGTACGTGGGAATGGAGATCCCACATCTTCAGTCATGTGACAAAGAAAGAAAAAAAGCCGGACTTTCACAACATCCAGATCTTATGAGGAACACAGCATCCAGATCTTCCCCTTATGAGGAAAGGCTCATAAGGGGCTCTTTAGTCTGGAAAAAAGGCGCCTGAGGGCGGATATGACTGAGACGTACAAAATAATGCAGGGCATGAGTAAAGTGGATGCAGGGACGCTCTTCTCCCTCTCACATAATACCAGAACTAGGGGACATACACTCAAATCGAGGGCTTGGAGAGTAAGAACAGACAAAAGAAAAGATTTTTTTACCCAGCACATTGTTAGTCTGTGGAACTCCCTGCCACAGGAGGAGGTGACGGCATCTGGCCTGGATGCCTCCAAAAGAGGTTGGACAGATTCCTAGAGGAAAAGTCCATCACAGGTTACAAACCATGATGGAGATGTGTAATCTCCAAGCTTAAAACCGGGGTACTTCAAGGACCAGATGCAGGGGAGTGGCATCAGGAGACAGATATCTAGTCTCATGCGCTCCTGGACACATCTGGTGGGGCCACTGTGAGATACAGGAAGCTGGACTAGATTGGGCCTTTGGCCTGATCCAGTATGGCTCTTATTATGTTCTTATCTTCCGGTGAGATAGCGGCCTGGGTTGACTAATTTAGTGACAGCAAGGCATCGAATCTCTTGATGAAAGCAGTTCTGTCTTTTTCGGTTAAAGGATCATAATTTTAAAACAGCATCTATTTCTGTTCATTCATTCACTTGTAACCATCTTAGACTTGCAGGAAAGGACCCTATGGATTATGGAGTTCAACCCCTGCCAAGGGCACAGTGGGGGAATCAAACTCCCAATCTCTCTGGTGCCACCCCTGGATAATTAAACCATTGAGCTCGCCAGCAGTTCTTGTTTCTTATTTATTTTATTTAAAGAATATTGCCTTTAAAAAGGGGGGGGGGCAACAGAAATTGAATGGCTTCTAATGCCATCCCTGCCTTCAGTTCTACGGTCTAAAACACTTGACACACAAGGAAAACGGAATGAGGAGGGTGGTGGAAGGGGAGAAAATTAATTAATACCAGTAAAAGTATAGTTTCCAAATCCCAGAAGGTGCTAGTTCCCCTCTGTTTATCACTGGTTAGGATTCGTCTTGAGTACTGTGTCCAGTTCTGGGCACTGTACTTCAAGAAAGAGGCTGACAAATTGGAATAAGTTCAAATGAGAGCGACAAGGATGATGAGGGGAAACCAAATTCATCTCTTTTATATCCTCAAGCTATGTCCTCAAGCCTAGCCTTACATGTTTGGTTGCTACCTTCAATAATGAGAGATGGTGAAGACAGGGATTGACTGAAAATGGTAGCCAGAAAAAGTAACTTTTCCTCTCTCTGATGGCCAGTTACCTTTTCCTTTCAAAATGTCCATGAAGTCACCTTCCAAAAGTATAATAAAGGAGAGTGTCAAAGTTCCTGTATGGATCTGTGAAGCTTCTCAGTCATCCAGGTGAGTTTTTCTGGAAGTTGAGTCATGGCTTTTTCTTGAGAGGTAGAAACGTTCCGCTGCTCATCCAAACAGCTTCGTCAGGCTGAGGAAAGCGAGTTGCGAGTCCCCCACTTTATAGTTCACTTTGACCTCTCGTCACCCTGGTCTGAAATAGTTCTCATAAGAGGTTCATTAGGTAGACAGACAACAGGCTCAATAGGCCTTTAGGTGAACAATGGCCTAAAGTGCTGAAACCCTTAAAGTATGAGTCGTTAGTAAAGATGGGCATGAAACGAACAATTTTTCGTTTCCGTTTTCGTTTTTTTATTTCGTTACGCAATGAAATGACAAACAAATTTTGTCTCTAAAATGAAACGAAACGAACAGAAACACCAGAAATTTTGTCGTCTGTTTTGTTTTCGTTACGGCAATACATTGAACTGCTTTAAATGCTAAAAAAAATCACAAAAATTGAAATTAATGGTAACGAAACGATAACGAAACGAATGAAAATGAAAATGAATTTTTTGCAAAAATTCACGAAAAATGGAAACGAACCAAAACGGACCCCCCCAACCAACAAACGACAAACGAAACACCATTTTTTTTATTCGTGCCCATCTCTAGTCGTTAGCTATGGCCTTGGTGGTGAAGGTGTGAAGTATTTTTGATTTGTCTGGGTATTGTTGAAATCACAGCCTGATAAGGGGCAGACAGACTGTGCCTGAGCCCCCCACCTCTGTTATGAGAGGATGTAAAAATGTGTAGTTACTTTAAAAAGTTACTTCTCATGGGTATTTTCGCTGGCCCTTTGACAGGAATGTTTTGTGCCTTCCTCTTATCAGTCCTCAAGGCCCTCCTTCATCCATCCCTGTAGCAAAAACTAATGGCCAATGCATTTTTTTAAACGTTGCAATGAGTCACGAGTGTAAAGTACAGTGGACCCTCGTATAACAAACAGTTTGTATAACATAAAATCTGTACAACATAAACAATTCCAGAGATAGGGGGAATTTGCTTAACAGAATCACCTATGGAGCGAATCCGTACAACATAAACATGGTCACAATTAGGGATTACTCGGTTTTCAGTGCATTCCTATGGGAAATTTATATAAAGGAAAATTTGCTTAACATAATTTCATTTGGAACGAATTAATTCCTTTATACAAGGTACCACTGTACTTCAAATACCTCTCAGCATAAGGTACATGAACCATCTTATTATAAAAGCTTTGCTGGACTGTTACAAGGTCCTGGATAGATGCTATATTTCTTGGGCAAATATTGGCGCAAAGCACCTTGGCCGTCATAGCCCAGGGAAGGAGAAACAACCTTAAGGCTTGTTCGTTACCTCCGTCCTCCTAACGCACAACAAGCTGTCAACAAGGGGGCACGGAACATGCACAACTGTCCCTTTGTGGAACCCAGTGCCATAACTGAGGATGCAAGAACGAGCCAGCCTCCTCTTTCTGCTGGAGAATGATGGTGTATATAATTTACAGTTAATAGTTCAAACATGGCCCCGGGGTATGTCACGTGCCCCACACAAAGCATGCAATGGGGTGGGGGGAATCTTTCATTCAGCTTGTTCATCCTCCGACTATGACTCCTTTGTTCCGACGTACAAAACAAGCGTCTCTGTTTTCCTCCGCCGAGTCTTGGAGGGTCTGATAAATGCTGGAATCCCAAAGGGCACATGGGTGTGTGTAGGGGGTGGTGGAGTTTTGGCTCATGTCTCTTACCTTCCTGTAGCTACCTCCAGGCCTCCATCTGTCCCCCTAGACAGGTCCTCAGCCGCTTTGTGTGGGTCTGGGTGGTGGGTCCTTGGCCAGTGGGACTTGACCTCTCTTGGGTCATGTGAAGCTGGGCAAACCCAAACCTTTTTCAGAGGGACTGATGCACCAGCCACTCCACAGACTGGGCAAAATTGCCAGTCCTCTGAAGAGAGAGAGAGAGAGAGAGAGAGAGAGAGAGAGAGAGAGAGAGAAGGGAGGGGGCACACGTGGGCCACCCAGCCCTCACCTGAGCCGAAACGGCCTCCTGGAAAGATCTGTAGGGCCATTGTCTCTCCCTGCTGGACAAGCATGGGCAAGGAGCCAGCATCTGCCCAGAGATTCCAGAGCTGTCAACAGTGACAAGGTGAGCCACCCTGGCGTCTGGGTGGGTGCAAAAAACAGAGAAAGAAAATGCGGGGCCACCTTGATCAGATTCTGCTTTGCATTCTTCCCAGAGCACGGACAAGTGACCTTTTGGACTATGAATCCCAGGCAGAACCCCCTAAATGGCATGCTGACCGGGGAGGGTTCTGGGTGTTGTAGTACCCTGTAAAATCCAGTTAGTCCCACAGATGAGCAATAAACCAAGTGCAGGCACTCACACCCCATGGATTCCTTGCCCTCCTAACCTGCGACTTCTGGGTGCAGGTGAAACAGGTAGCCGTCTTATTCCCGCACTCCATCCCAATTCGTAGTTCTCTTACGACTATTGGAAATGAGCAAGGCCTGTAAATCCCCTTTCCACTGTGACGAAGGGGATCGTGAACTTATGCCAGCACTGCCTGTGTTCCCTCTGCATATCCACAGCGCTCTACCCAAGTAATGGATGGTTTGGCCAGCCCTGCTTCCCAGCCTGCTGCTGTCAAGGGTGATTTGAGCAGCTTATTAAACCAGCTCCCTTCTGAGCAAACCACAGATGGAGCAGCCTTCCTGCCAACCTGCGAGAGCGGTAAGGACAGGAGAGAGCCAGGAGACTCGAAGTAGGATCTGGAGCATTGTCCTGCAAATGTCAATGGAGAGATTTTGATAGATATAGATAGATAGATAGATAGATAGATAGATAGATAGATAGATAGATAGATAGATAGATCTTTACATATTTACATTTAACTCAGAAAGCTTTTCTTCAGCATAAAAAACATATCTTGTAATAAACATTGACCAGCAAGAAACACAGCAACTAACCTTACACAGGAGCATTGTGACTAGCTTTGAGTAAAAAACAGCAAACAGTGATTCTTCCTTGCTACATTTATACAGATTTCAAGCACTAACCACCTGCAGCTGCCTGTTGCTGCTGCAGCCTCAAAATTTGTTCCTAAAAACCCTTCACACCTGTGTGTGCTCTACCCACACACAAACTCTGTGTATCTATACTCCTCTGTGTAAAAGGTTTGTTTAATATTTCATTTATGTTTTTATATCTTTATAAAAACTTGACACAACACTCCCTTGGCTCAGATGCTACTTCATTGATGGGCATCCCAGAGGAGGATCCAGCCAATGGACACAAAAATGGCAGGCTGAGGGCATTCATGCCCTCATGGGTCCCCTCCCCCCCCATTCAGTTTTCTGTAATGGTGCTGCAGTTGGAGCAACTTCCCCAGGGTTGCTCTTTGACGAACCGCTCTGGGTCTGAGAAGCAGAAATGGTGGCCACCGTAAAGACAGCATCAAGTGTTGTTTGATGTACAGAATATGTACAAAATGATGCAGGGCATGAGTAAGGTGGATGCAGGGACACTCTTCTCCCTCTCACAAAATACCAGAACTAGGGGACATACACTCAAATTTAGGATTAGGAGAGTGAGAACAGACAAAGAAAATATTTTTTTACTCAGCGTGTTGTTAGTCTGTGGAACTCCCTGCCACAAGATGTGGTGATGGCATCTGGCCTGGATGCCTTCAAAAAGGGATTGGACAGATTCCTGGAGGAAAAGTCCATCCCAGGTTACAAACCATGATGGAGATGTGTAATCTCCAGGCTTAAAACCAGGGTATTTCAAGGGCCAGATCCAGGGGAGTGGTATCAGGAGACAGATATCTAGTCTCATGCACTCCCAAACGCATCTGGTGGGGCCACTGTGAGATACAGGAAGCTGGACTAGATAGGCCTTTGGCCTGATCCAGCAGGGCTCTTCTTATGTTCTTATATTCTTATGTTCCAACTAACTCTGGGATTCGGTGAGGGCAAGGCCCCATCACAGTTGTGAAACGGTAAACAGCTCCCTTGATCCCGCTGCCAAATTCCTCATGCCCTGAAAAAATGCAAGTTAAATGTCGTTCTCATATCCCTGCCCTCAAACAGACCTGCAAAATTTGAGGATGGAGGGCAGGTATTTGGCCCGAAAGAGGGCCAAATTAAAAAGTGTTGAGTCATTATAAATGCTCCCTGTGTAGAACCAGTGTAAAGGTCAGATAATAAAATAAAATAAATAACTGTGTGTCTGAGAGAGGGGTGCCCAAAGTCATCTGCCAATCATTATACAGTACATTTTCCTTATTGGGGCAAATAGTGAGTGGGTGGGTTTAACTGAGGAAATGGAATTAGGAACGATCTAGCTCCCCAATCCAAAACACTGCTTCTCTTTTTAAAAAATTAAGGGTTCCCATTATCAGCGCCTCACAAAATGTAAAGAGAAAGAAGATGCAATTACAGATCGCAATGCCAGGCCCTGAGCTGCCAACCTGAAATGAGTTCAGAAGGCAATTTCAAGGATTTGCTGAGGTTTTAGATCGCATATCACTGCCGAAGGACTTTCCTGTCCAAAGAAGATTTAGGGTATGACCTTGAAACGGTTAACCTGCGAGTTAAGCCCCATTGAACTCAATGGGCTGTACTCTGTCCTGATAGATGTATTTATTTATTTATTTATTTATTTATTTATTTGGCTTCCAGACCGCCTATCTGGCAACTGGGCTATCTTAGCAGTTAACAATAACTACATAACATTATTAAACTAAACAATGAGAAAGTCATTTCAACAACTCACACTTAAACATTAACAGCAAAGTACAAACACCTAAGCACATCTGATCTCGCCTGATTTCGGAAGCTAAGCAGAGTCGGCCCTGGTTATTACTTGGATGGGAGACCACCAGAGAATACCAGCTGAAGGAACTGGCAAACCACTCCAGTATTCCTGCCAAGAAAACTCCATGGACATGGAGTCACGAAGAGTCGGTCACAATTGTAATGATACTACACACACACACACACACACACACACATTAAAACAAGATAAAATGTAGTGATACAACAGGCAGAGAATGTAACACCATCATTTCAATACATAGTATCAGATTATTCTAATTTCTGTGCGCTGAGGACAAATAAGTCCTAGGTTACAAACTGAACTCTCCAGTGCAGTGCAAGTGCATTATTGTAAGCCACCTTGAGTCCTTTTCCAAGGAGAAAGGTGCAGAAAAATACTCAAGAAAGATAGATAGATAGATAGATAGATAGATAGATAGATAGATAGATAGATAGATAGATAGATAGATAGATAGATGGGCAATCGTTGCAGCTATGTTTTGGTCTGTGGGAAGGCTTACTGGAACATCCAGGTTTTCAATAATTTGCTTTGAAAGATCCCAGGAAGTGGGCCAGGCAGATTTCATCTGGAAGGCTGCTCCATAAGCGTGGGGCTATTGTTGAGAAGGCCTGATCTATCTTTATTAGTCTCTCTCTAGCTGTTAGTGCTGTCAGATGCCTGGTCTGGGAAGGACTGGTGTTACAGGCAGTTCTCAAGTAGACCAGAGACAACAGACTTTCTGCTTTTGGGCTACTTGGATACCTCAGGTGAAGTTTGGACTAAATCCCGGAGCGGATTCCCCACTGACCGTGAACTTAGAGGCAACCACCATCTCTGAAAGGATTGTACACTGGAAGAATTTATACAGTATATGTTACTGACCACAGTCAACCAGTTCATTAACCTTGCTAAAATTTTGCAGTGATGTATCTTTAATTCCATTAATGAGCCAGCCAGCTGCAGATTTCAAATCAGGTTGACTTTCAACCTAAACTTTAAGGCAAACCATACACACTGATACACACGAGTTAAAAAAACACACCTTTGCCCCCTCCTGAATCACAGTTTTCCATTTTAATTTTTTTAAGGAGGCTGCCTGAAAGAGTGTAAAAAATTAACTTCATCTGCCCCTCCCTGAAGCAGAGGAAGTGTTTAATTTGCCCATATCCTGGCCTTGTTCCCCTAAGCCACTTCATGATATGGAAAATGAATAGCAGAGGAAGCCAGATCACAGAGATGCATATGCCATTTGGATGTGAGGATGACACCAAAGGGTATACCAGACCTTGGGTCAACCTCTAGCCACCCAACTGAGTCTGTTCCAACTTTCTCCAATTGCCTTGTGTAGACAAGACCTCGCCTCTCTTACTTTGGGCACAGCAGGACCCAAAACAAGAGTTCCAGAGTGGGGGGGAAAACCTAGGAAAAGAGGAAGACTGGACACAAACCAGGCCCCTGCATTTGCAAAATCAGAGCAGGCTTTTCATGACTGAACCTTTTGGATATCATTAATCCCTAGGATTACCATAAACCTGAAGGGACTTGATGGGACATAAAATCAGCAGAAAGAGTCAAGATGTCCCTAATTTATAAGAAACATAAGAACAGCCTTGCTGGAACAGACCACAGCCCATCCAGTCCAGCATTCTGTCTCACACAGCGGCTCACCATTTGCTTCAGGGTTTTCCCAAACAGACGTCTTCACCTGCTTATGATTCCCTGCAAATTATATTGAGAGATATCCTGCCTCTCTCTCCAACCCAGAGGTTGTCCTTAGGCATCCATCATGATAGCCATTGGTACCCTTGCTCTCCATGAACTTGTCTATTTCTAATCCTTTCTTAAAGCTGTCAAGTCTGACAGCTGTCTCCACATCTTCTGGCAGGGAGTTCCAGAGACCAGTGAAAAAGTACTTTCTCTTATTTGTTTGAGATTTAGCGCCCAAAAGTTTCATGGAGTGCCCCCTAGTTCTAGTGTTGTGCGATAGGAAAGGCAGTTTTTCCTTATCTACTTTGTCTACACCGTGTATGATTTTATAAACTTCAACCAGGACACCTCTTAGGCACCATCATTCAAGAGTGAAGAGGCCCAGACGTTGCAGCCTCAGGTGTTCCAGTCCCCTAGTCATTCTTGTTGCCCTCCTCTACACTTTCCCCATTTCCATACTATCCTTCTGGAGATATGGTGACCCGAATTGTACACAATACACCAGATGGGGCCTCACCATAGATTTATAAGGAGGCAAAAAGACACTTGCTGACTTATTTTCTATATGTTATTATTTAACCATATACATTATTATTTAAGCATTATTATCTATTTATTTTTATATTTCTATATTTTTATACCACAACCGATTTTTCCCCATGGGAACCAGCAGTTTTGAAAATGGTAGAAGCTACTTTTTGGAATGCAAAGCTTGGACCTTCAACGGGAAGAAACTGAGCATTGAAGTAAACATCTTGCTTACTCATCCAAAAAAATCTGTCTCTTTCTGGAGTTCTCAGGATCTCACAGGGAAGAGTGCTTGGCCAAGAACCATGTAGGAAAGACAACTTTCCTGGACTGAGGTGACTATAAATTTATCCAGCACTCACCATTTCTTTCGCCTCTCTTCTGAATGTTCATTTCCTCCTCTTTAGTCTGTTGCAGGCAAGTGTTGTAGGGGGTGGACTGTCGGGGGGGGGTTAGAATTTGAAACTATTCTCTTTTTACGAATCTCTGTACTTCTACTTTGTAAAAAGAGAGACTAGAAATTTAAAACTCGGCAACAGAACATTGCAGAAATCTTGTGCAGTGCTGCCTGAAGCCATGGCTCATCCCACTTTGAAGAACAAGTTTGGGTTTCATAACAGCACTGGCTGGAACAAAAAGTATGAGATGAAATCAGTGCCTCATTTATCCCAGACCCAGAGCTTGGAAAAGTTTGTTTGGTTGACAGCTGTCAGAATTCCCCAGCGATGTCCCCAAATTCACCTCCCTAAGTTCCATTCATCAAGGACCTGTGCCTTCAAGGAGTAGGTTCTGTTGACAGACCTGGGTTTTATCAACCTACCTTACAGAAATACCTGGGACAGGAAAATGTCACTGCCAAAAAGGAAGAGGGCACCTAATTGGAACAACAGTGGGCTGTGAAGCAGTCATTGTAAAACCTGTCTTCTCTTGTGTTGGCTTCCCAGTGACAGAAAATCATTGTCTGTTTGTCTAAAGGTACCTAAATATTTTCCTTAAAAGTCATCTTACTTCATTCGGGTTCTCAGTGGAATTAAAAGAAAAGAAACTGTTCCCCTAGGGTAGGATGTTTCGACAGGCTGGCATTTGTGAAAGGTTGGCCCTCGGAGAAACGGGTGGGAATGAACAGTTGACAAAAAGTTTAGTACACACACACACACACGCATCACACACACATCACACACATCACACGCCCCTTTCCTTGTTTCTACACTGCTTCATTGCTACCTCCTCAATCTCAAAAGATGGCTACTGTTTTGGGGGGAAATGACTAGCTGACTAAAGAGGTTGTGTGTGTTTTTTTGTGTGTGTGTGACAAATACCCCATGTCCCTTTAAATGCAGATTAAATTTGTAGATAAACCATGCCCAAAAATGCTGTCGCCATGGCCACCGGGCTTTTTTGTGTGTGGGGGGGGGAGAAAACCCAGTAATGTCCCCTTAAGCAAGGTTTCCAAGACTTACCGGAGAGGTAGGGAATTTTTTTTGCCTCACTTAAAAAATCCACCTTTTAAAGAGGCAGAAGTCGTGGGACCCCATAGATTATCCAGTTTTCTTTCTTCTGTTTTTCTCATAGCGCTGACAGGCTGGTTTTTTATTTTCATTTTCATTTTCCCCCACCCTCCTAGCGACAGGAAGCTGGATCTGGAGCTGTTTGTTTTAACTTCCCCAAGCCCTAGTGCCAGCCAGCTGGTCCTTTTTAAAAAATCCTATCACCACCTGCTGGCCATGGGGCTGAACTGCACTTTTTAAAAAACACACCTTTGTACGTGAGAACTGCTATCCCACATCTTCAGTCACATGACGGGAGGAAGAGGAAAAGCTGGACCTTCAGAAGATCAGGATCTTCCCCAGCTGAGTTAGCAGCCAAATAGAGAAATCCCTGGATTTATGATCAGTTACTTTCTTTTCCTCTTTGCTGGGCTGATTTTCCTCCATAATTCCTGTTCTTCACCAAAGCAGAAAGGGACATTTCATGATTTTCAGTAGATGTGAGAATTCTAAGAACATGAGAACCTAAGAAGAGCCCTGCTGGATCAGACCAGGCCCATGTAGTCCAGCTTCCTGGATCTCCCAGTGGCCCCACCAAATGCCTATGGGAGCCCATAAGACAAACAAGATCCCTGTCTCCTGATGCCACTCCCCTGAATCTGGCACTTTGAGGTCACCTCCTTTTAAGCCTGCAGATACAGTAACATGTATCCCCATCATGGTCTGTCACCTGCAATGGACTTTGGTCAAATCGCCTTTTAAAGGCATCTAGGCCTGATGCCACCACCACATCCCGACCAAGGATTTTCATGGGTGGCCATCCCATTAGCTATGTCATGTCTCATGTCCTTGCTGTGTCTTTTGGCTTTTCTTCCATGTTTTGGCTTTTCTTCCACCTATCATATCTTCTTTAGTAGCTCAGTTCCATTCCTGGCAAAACTGCCCTGGTGGGAACAATTCTCCCATAGGAAACCTCTGTGCCCAGCATGACTCTTCCACTTCCACTGGCCCCAGTTTCCATCCCAGTTGTTTTGTTTTCTCTGGTTGTACCTGTTGTTGCTAAAGGGGATGAAGAGCTCTTGATGAACATCGAGATTTTCTCAGCCCTGTGCAACTGTAAAGAACTTGGCATCTTAATAAAGGTTTTCTCTCTTTGTTTGCAGAGGATTCTTGACTTTGTTTTGCTACCAAAGACTGTCTTCTCCCCCGTCTCCGGCCTCTGAATTCCCCAGCTGGTACTGTAGGAAGACAACAGTATCTCTGAGATATTTTCAAGAAAAGCGATTACTTCTTTTGTTCCAGGAGTGTCTGAATTGACGTGTGTGGGTGTGGAGCTTGTGCAAAGCTGAGAAGCAGTTTTCCCTTAGTGAGGAAAATGGAATGGGGTCTTTTGCAGGGTGCAGAATTGTCAAACTTTGTATCCTTCCCATATCAGGAGTTTGCATGGATGATGCTGAGGTTTTGAAGCACCTATCCAGCTGGTTTGAGGTCTCTAGAGAGACATCTGTCAAAGAAACACAAGCATGATCTTTATTTAGGTCCATCCAGAGTCAGCCATCATTCTCAGAGCAATACTGCCACCTCCAGGACATATAAAGACTTACACAGGCCATCTAATTTTGCAAATACAGTACTGTACAAGAATAATTGTTGTACAGTAAACTGCCTAGATGCCCTAAGCACATCTGATCTTGCCTGATTTTGGAAGCTAAGCAGGGTCAGGCCTGGTTAGTACTTGGATGGGCGACCACCAGGGAATACCAGTTGCTGTAGGCACCTGGAGTAGGAACTGGCAAACCACTCCAGTATACCTGCCAAGAAAACTCCATGGACATGGGTCATGAAGAGTCGGTGACGACTGTAACGACACAACACACACACATTTCCATTTTTAAAGGCCACAGGGCTCCCCACCATTCATTTCATCTTTGGAAGCTACCATAGGCTGATTTGGCTCTTTGTTCCTTTTAACACCTAGCATCTTCCATGGAAGCAAAGAAGGGGGATTTTGTGGCCTTTCAGATTGGGTCTGGACTGTAACTCTCATCACCTCTCGCAAGCATAAAGTAAAAAGGTAAAGGTTCCCCCTGCACATGCGTGCTAGTCGTGTCTGACTCTAGGGATGGCGCTCACCTCTGGTTTTAAACCAAAGAGCCAGTATTGTTCAAGTCCGTGGCCATGTGGCCGGCATGGCTGCACGGAACACTGTTTACCTTCCTGTTTTTTTACAACAGTACCTACCTAATGGTGAAGATTGCCGAGGACTACAGCTTAATAACACCCAGAAGCCCCACATTCCAAATGCCTGTGTGAATGGATCTGACTTACTGGGAAAGCATCCCGACTTGAGAAACCGGCATGCAGTCAATTTAAGTATATGGGCAGCTGGACCAAACACCTGAAATCAGGGAAGACAGCATCCTATGGGAGCAAGTGGCACGTTTATTGCATCACTCACCCTCATCAGGGCAGTTTTGCATCCCAGCAAGAGTTCCAAGCAGCACTTGCTGTGTTCTGAGCTGATATTCAGCACAAAAGAGCCAAACCAGTTGAAAATAATGGCCATCGATGATTTCCCGCTGATAATTTCCCTAGACTACATGGATGGCCCAATTACATGTAGCAGCTGGCTATAATCAGCTGGCTGGCTGACACTTTGGGACATCAGAAGGGAAGTCCTTTTGTCCACTATTGGTAATTGAACTCCCAGATAAAGGAAAATCAACTGTGAGGTCCATCTGCAAAATCCCCCAAACATGGCACAATAATAGCCTTAGCAGATGCATAACTCATGCGTGATATTTGGGTGATCCAGTAAAGCTATCACCCAGCTCTGTTTTTAAAGGTGACACAGAGATTTTGCATAGACATTGGTGAACTGTATAGCCACTTCTTTGCATCTCTATAATCATAGAGTCATTAAGGATCTGTGTAATACCATCAAATCCAACCCCCTGCACAGGGCAGCAATCCAGCTCAAAGGAGACCTTGATTGATAGTTGTCCAATTTTCTCTTGAATGTTTCCAGCATTAAAGTGTTCTGCTTATATACCGCCCCATACCACTACAAGTAGTCTCTGGGCGGTTTACAATTTTAATTACAGTATGCAGGCTACACATTGCCCCCCCCCCAGCAAGCACTCACCATCTCCTGAGGTCATTGGTTCCATCATCATACTACTCTTAACAGTTAAGACATCTGGAAGTTGAGTCATGGCTACTGGACTTCTTTTTTGAGAGATAGAAACGTTTCGCTGTTCATCCAAACAGCTTCATCGGTCTGAATACAGCTAGTGCAAATCCTCCATCTTATAGGCAGCTTTGACCTCTTTGACATGTTTCTGATATCTCGCCTAAATCTGTCTTCCTGAAATTTCAGCCCATTATTACATGCCCTGCACCAAGGGATGATTGAAAATCGAGTCTTGATACTCCTCTACATGATGACCTTTCAAGTATTTGAAAAGTGCCATCACCTCTTCCCTCATTCTTCTTTCCCAAAGCGAAAACTTTTGTTGGGTTTACGACTAGACAGTCAGGTTATCCTGAATTGGAGCAGGCTAAATAGGCTCACTTAAATTTGAGCATGCCATTTTTGAACAATCCTTGCATTTACATGTGAGCCCCAGGACAAGAAACCCCATTGCAACTCAAAGCCACACGATTTAGCCACATCATTTCTCCATTCTCACTTCTGTGCCTGCATGTCTCCCTCTAAAGAGGGAGTGGAGTAAAGCTGGAATTTATAGATAGATAGATAGATAGATAGATAGATAGATAGATAGATAGATAGATAGATAGATAGATAGATAGATAGATAGATAGATAGATAGATAGATAGATAGATAGATAGATAGATAGATAGATGGTGGATGGGTGGACAAGTAGATAGATGATAGATAGATAGATAGATAGATAGATAGATAGATAGATAGATAGATAGATAGATAGATAGATAGATAGATAGATAGATAGATAGATAGATAGATAGATAGAGATAAGTGGCATACAGCTGAATGGGATTGTGATTCAAATGACATAGCGCTGGATTACACAGGGAACAAAAGATAACAGAATCATAGGACAGTGACATTGGAAGGGGACTACAAGGACATCAAGTTCAACTCCCCGCTCCACGCAGGAATACAAATCAAAGGATACCTGCCAAATATCTCATTCTGCATCCTCTCCTGTCTCCCCCTTCTGTGAAAACCTGTGAAAACTTTTTTTTTAATTATTGGTCAGTGGTAAAATGCTAAATTGTTGGGTAAAATACTTGCCAGTACTATTTCGGATCATACATGCTGGAAATTGAATTAAAACAGAGCAATCATATTCACGCTAAAAACAGCAACAACCCAGAAGCTCCTGATAGTGACCTACAAGGGAAAGGACAGCCATGAAAACAGGTTGAGTTGGTTCACGATTACCTGTGCATTGTATAGTAAGTAAGTAGCTAATAATCAGATTGAACCAGACCATCCCATTAGAGCAGGCATGTCCAAACTTCGGCCTTCCAGATGTTTTGGACCACAACTCCCACAGTCCTTTGCCATTGGAAATACAGGTTTGGAATTCTGGGAGATGTGGCCCAAAACATCTGGAGGTCCAAAGTCTGGACATGCCTGCATTAGAGTAACAAAATGGGGTATAAATCGTAATGGAGCCACTTCCTTAGCTTTTAAGACATACCAGAAAACTCTTTGTTGTTCTGGATAGGCTCATGTACGCCTGCTGCCACATCACCTCCTAAGCATCTCATTTTATGTGTCAAAGCTGGCAAAACATTTATGAAATGAATCATCTACTCTTAAATTGCAATATTCCCTAAGAGTTTTTGTTGAGAAATTCAGTCTTCATAAAAATTCACTGTCAGTGGACAGCTTTGCACTTCCCAGATTAATGTGCACCTCAGAACACAATTATCCTTTGAATCTTGGACCTCTGCACAGTGTACGATGTAATTTTTGGGCTTTTTTAAAAAAAAAAAGCAATCAGCCAAGCATTTAAAATGTAAAATGTAGGCTAAAATAAAGACCGACATGCATGCCTTTGACCAAAGTACTTCATGTTTCTGAATGCAGATTTTATGAGAAAGTGTGTCCGTTGAAATATGTATTTACACACGATCACATTCATTTGGACATTTGATTGCAAAAATGGGTTGGATCTGATTTATAAATGTGCCTGTAAAATTGACACGGATGAGAAACATAGCTATCCATCCCTAAAATTGAAGCAATGTGTCTTAATTACATTTATAACAAAAGGTTATGTATAGTTTTACATGGAGCATTGGCTGTGTGCATGCGTGTGCGATTTTATTGTCTTGTGATGTAGTCTGTGAATATATGTTATAATCTTGCTTTTTGCTTAATTTATAAAGCAAAACAAAGGTACGTGCTTTAAAATAAATATAAAACAAGACAGGGAGACTTCTTGTGTTCCCTGGAATTCTGTTACAAACTGAATAAACATTCATCCGGAAGAAGAGTTAAAGACAAGGGAGGAAAAATGAAGAAAATAATAATTAATCACCATCACCATAAAAAAATATGGTTAAAAAGCCCAATCTATAGTTCGGGATAATTTTAATGTGCTATTTGATTTTTTAAAATATTTGCATATCTGTGTTTAATTCTTAAGCATTGTCTTCTAAGAATACAGGCCACCTTGTGTCCTTTTAAAGGTGAAAAGTGGTGTAAAAATAAATAAATGATAAATAAATGGAAGCTAAGGGGAAATGATCAGAAACGATGCAATATAGCTAATAAGGTTCTGAGAAACCAAGAATAAAATAGCGCTGGGGGTGGGTGTTAAAACAATGGGCCATCAGAAAGCCTGCAAAAATTAATTGCTTTCAGTTGATACACAGGTTTGGTTCAGGATATATTTATTTATTTATTCTTTATTTATTATTTAATATTTTTACCCCACCTTTCTCCTTGGAAAAGGACCAAGGTGGCTTACAATAATGAGGGGCAATATACAGCCCAGAACATTTAAGACCTTTTTATTTATTTATTTATTTATTTATTTATTTGTTTGTTTGTTTGTTTATAAAACATTTTAGCCGCCCCATTACCAAGAGGTCTCCGGGCGGCATACAACAATGTATTAAAAACTATAAAACAATAAAATTATTAAAACTATAAAATGCAATATAGTTAAAATAACATACAACATACAATACAAATACAAGATAAGAGCAGGGAATTAAAAGGGGCATATTAGAACATTAAAAGGTAAGAGTTGAGCTACAAAGAGCACGCAAAAAAAGAAAAGAAAAATCCATTTTGAGGGGTGGAAAACCATAGGCCAACCTTGGAGGCCACACGCCCTTGAAAACATATACAGTGGTACCTCAACTTACAAATTTAATCCATTCCGAATGCATGCTCTTAAATCGAACTATTCTTAAATCAGGGTACCTATCTAAAAAATTAAAAAAATTCATTAAAAATGAAAAATATATATATTTGTAAGTTGAAGAGACCATATCTAAAATTTGTAAGGCGGCAGATAAAATGGCAACAGTTTTCCGCTCTTAAGTCAAATTATTCTTAAGTCGAGCTGCTCTTAAGTCGGTGTACCACTGTATATGCAATGGCTTAATGTCTGTCAGGTTTTCAGTTGTCCACACATAATGTTACTGTTAGTAATCTGCCTTGTAAATTGGCAACATTATTATCTTAACACATTCCCCGATGTGGAGAAGGAAAAAGGGATGAACTCTAACCCAATACAGTACAGTTGCGCTATCACTCGTGGCACAGTGGTTAAATGCCTGTACTGCAGGTGAAACTGTGCTCACGACCTGGGGTTCAATCCCAGGTAGCAGGCTCAAGGTTCACTCAGCCTTCCATCCTTCCGAGGTCGGTGAAATGAGTACCCAGCTTGCTGGGGGGGGGCAATGTGTAGCCTGCACACTGTAATTAAAATTGTAAACCGCCCAGAGACTACTTAAAGTGGTATGGGGTTGGTATATAAGCAGAACACTTTGCTTTAAACAGATGGTCTTGGTATATTCTAACATCTTTTTACAGTCCTCCTTTGATTTATACTGGTCACTTCCCACTTAGTAGGGATGCCTTGCATATTCTGTGCAGCTTTCACAAAGACAATTTAATGATTTAACGCACAGGAGATGATGTCTATCAATGTAACAAACGGGGGAGAAATTAGGCAGGGCATTTCTCTAAGGGTAACACTTCCAATGACAAAGAAATGTTGTGCAGCCTGTGTAGAGAAGTGATGCCTGCAATTAACTCCCTTTGAGTCCTTGAAAGAAAGAAATTATTGCCTCTGCCATATAATTTACTATTGCTAATAAGAATCAATTGCAGTAACAGATTTCTGGGTTAGACAGGCAAAGGCATTAAGACTTCCCCCCTTTTAATTAGGGTGATACATGGACCCTGATCCTGGGAGAGTTTACATAGAAGCAAGCTTCATTGATTTCAATAAGATGTGTTCTCAGGTGCTACATAGAATTCCAGCCAAAAGGACTGCCACTTCCCTCTGCACAACCATAATTGAAAATCACGGTGTATCGATGGTATGGGAATCCATAATGATAGAGGAACAACACTTTCTAAGGCAAACAGCATCAATAAAACACAAATGTAGAAACACTAGAAGTTAATGATAGACACCCAGGGCCTACCACTGCCTAGATGCCCTAAGTACATCCAATCTCACCTGATTACAGAAGCTAAGCAGGGTCAGCCCTGGTTAGTACTTGGATGGGAGACCACCAGAGAATACCAGGTGCTGTAGGCGCCTGGAGTAGGAACTGGCAAGCCCCTCCAGTATTCCTGCCAAGAAAACTCCATGGACGTGGAGGCACAAAGGGTCGGTCACAACTGTAACGACACAACACAAATACACCCAGGGCCTACACTAATTATGTACGCAAATGTGGTTGCACAATAGGATTTTTCATTATCATGTAGGCTGGCATAATTTTAGAACGTTTCAAATCAGTTCCAAGAAGGTACCTGGACTTACAGGAACAGCAAAAAGGCAATTTAGATTGTTATCATATCTTTCTTGGATGGCTAAAATGTTGTAAATGTGTTAGTCATTAAGCACTTCCAATATAATTATGTTTGTACAATGTAATCCATGCACACAGGTGGGAGATAGTCCAGGGCAGTATTTTCAGTCCATATCAGCTTTGCACAGATCAAATGATAAACTCCTTCTATACAATTCCCATAAATTGCCAGTGATTAAACACACACCAGTATAGATGGATCAAACTTGTATGAGCAAAAAGTACAGGCTTGCATGCACAGATATGTGCAAATGTACGGAACCATGCAAAACAGGATCTAAGCTGAGAGAGCAATGAACAAATATCTGAGCATGAAATCAACTATTAACCTGCTGACAGATCTGAAAATGAAGCAAGTAGACTAGATATACGTAGGCATATAATTTACATGCAAAATAATATTGCAAAGTTGTTGTTTGTCTAATTAATGTCACTAACTAGCAACCTATTATGTGATTTTTTTTAAAAAAAAATGGATTGTTATGTGCATTACTGATTGGACTAGCTTTGTAGTACTAATTGTGTTTTCCATAGATAGATAGATAGATAGATAGATAGATAGATAGATAGATAGATAGATAGATAGATAGATAGATAGATAGATAGATAGATAGATCAGTTAGAGAGGCATTTTTATTTGTTTATGCATTGTTTTTAGCTTTAAAATTGCCTTTTACGAATGCCTCTTCACACTCATTGTTTTTAGCTTTCAATACTATTGTCTTTAATGCAGTTAACTACTGTTATATTCTCATTTTCCTCCAGCTTTATACATTGTTCTTTAGTGTTGTAAGCCACCCTAAGTCCTTTCCAAGGAGAAAGGTGGGTTAAAAAATTACATTTTAAAATATTATATAGGTGATCACACAGATATATAGAATGTTTCATCAGGGTCTTAGCATTTCACCTATATGGCAAAAAAAAAGAAGCTTTTTTATCTTAACGAGGGAATAAGAAGACAACAAAAAGAAATTTCTTGAGTTTTTCTTATTTTTTGAAAAAGTTAAATATGCTTTCATCTAGTGCAAATTGTAACCAATTCACACAAATTATTTCTAATTTGAAGAGTCATGTGTGCATATTTTTATAACAATCTCATCCAAACATCTGTATATTGTATTAACGAGCATTCACAACATCTCACATAGTGAATTCTTGTCCACATTTTAAAAACAAGGAGGGGGTATAATTGGAGTGTGAGACAACTGTTGTACCTGGAGAGTCGCCATTTATTTTCCAATTAATAAAGACCAGAACTTGAAGAAAATCACACTGTCAGCAGCTCATTTCATAGTTATTCACCATGTGGGTGTAGGGCTGGGTTTGGGGGACTGGCTTGTCTACCCCAATATTCCAGTCTATGTATTAGTCTGGAGAGCAAAAAAAAAAAATGGGTCATTTTGCTTAAAAATGAGGGATGGGACAACCTTTTCCTCCCGCTCCTAATGAATACACAATCTGCCGAGTTGGGAGTTTGAAAATTAAGGCTTCTGTATCATTAAGGGCTGCAGTAAAGGGATGTTTCCCACCAAGTGTGGCAGCAACCTTTGACATGAATCTCAGTCAGTCACCCATAAAGATCATACGGAGGGAAAGCAATGTAGCGGCTGGGGTGGCTGGCTCCCCATTTGCTTCTGACGAGGACAATACATTTTAACCGGGATGAGGAAGGCAAGTGGACGGAAGCCAAGGATAAAATTGCCCGAGTGAGCTGGGAGCTGCCACCTCAGCCTTGGCTCCCGGTGGTGATGTGTTTACATGATCACACGGCAAAAGCAGCCCACGGTCTGCTGAATGCCGTAAACAAGGCTCCCAACCCCAGCGGTGTCTCCCTTGCTGCTCTAACCACCCTTCTGTGCTAATCTTCACGCCCCGAAGCATCCGTTGAAAGGGGCAGGGATAAGAAAGGCCCCAAATGGCTGCTCTCGCCATGACCTTGTTTTTGCTGGAAAGTGGAAACTCAGCCCACATTACAACCAGCTGTAAATATCTTCCCTACCCAAAGGGGAAGCCAGAAAGGCCGTGAGAGGCACATGTGGAAATTCAAAAACAAACAACCACAATCACCTGGTGCCATCCCCTAGGCGTGTAAAGAAAAATTAAACTGGCACCAATGGTGGAGTGTCTGTGATTCGTGGGACTAATGTGGTTTAGAATTTAGAACACCTTCCTAGGTACCATTTTAAAATTGATTAGAAGAACCAATGAATGCAAGCTATCTAACATGGCTTTTTTAAAAAAACCTAACATTTTGTTTTAAAATGCCTCAAGAATAAACACAAAGCTTATCTAAGGTCTCAGCCTCACATCATAACAATATATATATTTATTGTATTTTGATGTTTTAATTGTTTTGATTGTGAGCCGCCCAGAGACCTTTGGGTAGTGGGCGGCATACAAGCTATATAAATAAATAAATAAAAATAAAATAAATATATATATTTAGTGTGTGTCAGCTTTACCACATTTGGAATTGATTTAGAAGTACCCATCTGCACGACCTACAGCTAAGCATGCACATTTTTTTTGGCTGGAAAGTGTGTTTTTAAAAACACCCATGAGGGAGTTGTTTATTTTGAATTGATTCTGATGATGGTTTTATAAAACTGTTTTGGCATGTGTGATCACCTGTGCCAGAGTAAATCGTATCTGTGGGGCTTACCAGGATCATGGATTTCAGATTGTAGAGTACCCTGCAGTGTGAACTCTTACGTTTACTTTTCTCTCTGTGACATCGATCTTGCACCATGCCACTTTGAAATACGTTTAAAAATATTAAACTAAATATTAGGAATAATTAAAAATAAGAAGACAGCTTAGAGGAGTGGTATAAATAATTCTCTAGGCAAGGAAGAAGAACAAGGGACCCAAAAAATCAGAAGCTGGAACACCAAGAAGCCAATCCACTAATAAACCCAACAATTTTAAAGCCCATATAGTCTCCAAGACTGATATACTGTACAGTTTACAATTGGAATGAAAGTTGTCCGAATAGAACATACTCATTAGCACAAAAAACATGTGACTTTAAATTGATTTCTGAAAATCCCAGGTCTGTTTCTGATTCATTTCAGAAATGGACATTCTAAGTGGGACAAAAATTTAGTTGATTGTGTTGAGCCCAATCTGTTTCGAAATGTAGAATTCCATCCTCCCATTCAGTTAAAAGCAAGTACATTCCAACATACCTCAGCATTTTAATGCCTAAAATGTTGTTTAAAGATACTTGATGACTCTAGTTAAAAATGAAACGGAGAATGAGAAGCACGTTATTTCCCCTGTAATGAAGGGGGTGGGGTGGGGGGAGACTGGGGGGGGGGAAATAAAACAGATACGAAAAAAGATAGCATATTTCAGGATGGAAAAATGAAGAAAAATGACTAATATTTAACCAAAAAGGACAGCATTAGTCCACAAGGACTAATACTGTAACCATCATCATTTTCCTTCCTTCCTTCCTTCCTTCCTTCCTTCCATTGCTTCCCTGTAATTCCATGGTTTTCTCCATTCTGCAGAGGTGATTGCCTCAGGAAGCAAGCTTGAGGTGTCATGACAGGGCAGAAAACTGATTATTATTTACTTTTCTTGTTGTATTCGTTTTTTACTGTGAGAGACAGAGAGGGGTGTTTCTGGGAATATTGTTTTGGTTCATGCCAATGTAACTTGGTGCCTTTGCCTCCCCCATCTTGATTAAGTGAGGTAGAGACAATAGACACCATTTTCTGCTCCTGCCTTCAACCTGTTTCTCATGTGTTTGGGACTTCCAAGGATCACAATCATCTGCTCAGTCCTGTTTTCCTAAGACACCTTTGGGGCAGTAGCGTATGGGAAAGGTATTGGCAGGATCCCAGTTCATACACAGGAAAAACACATTCTTACAAACTGGGGGTCACCTTCATTTGGGGGGGGGGACATCCTTGGTCTTCAGATAAGACCAGTGGTGAAAATATTCCAAGCTTGAATGACAGAATATTGGGAAATGTCTTCACCCCCCCCAAAAAAAACAATGTTTCTGAGCTCCATCTTGGACTGTCCTGACAAAACAAGGGGGGGAGTAGCAGGGAGGAGGTACGACTGGCGCAGTGCCCACCCAGCTGCAGCCTGACCCTCCTCTCCCCCGGCGGCTCAGCTGAGTCGCGACCGTGTCTGCCAGGGAGGGCATGTAGATGCTGATCATTTTAGACGGGCTTCTCCGAGGCCGTCATCCGAGTGGTGGCAGATCATTTCGGCGTAGCGTTGAGCCCCAGGCAGGTCACGACCTTCCACTTCTTGCCAAGAAAATGATACTTTCAGGGTGAATAAATGGGCACCCAAAGTATCGGCTGAGGTGAGGAGGGGAGGCGAGCTCAAGGAGGACAAGGGCAGTTTTCCCAAACATGGCCTCCCTACATCCACACCGTTGGACAATGTTTGGGTCTCTGGGCAAAAGGGTCATGAACTTACCCAACGCCAGATAGCTTTCCACTAGATAGAATAGTGGTTGCCAAACTTAGGTCCCCAGATGTTCTCGGGCTGTAATGCCCAGAAATCCTGGTGAGCATAGCTAGTGGTGAAGGCTTCTGGGAGTTTTCATAGAATCATAGAGTTGGAAGACACCTCAAGGGCCATCCAGTCCAACACCCTGCCATGCAGGAACCCCATCACAATATTTCCAACAGATGGCCAACTGGGGATGCCCTGAGCACATCCGATCTCGCCTGATTTCGGAAGCTGAGCAGGGTCCGCCCTGGTTAGTACTTGGATGGGTGACCACTAGGGAATACAGGTGCTGTAGGCACCCCGAGTAGGAACTGGCAAACCACCCCAGTATTCCTGCCAAGAAAACTCCATGTACATGGAGCACGAAGAGTCGGTTACAACTGTAACACAATACACACACATCTGGGGATCCAAGGTTGGGAACCACTGCTGCAGGGCCGCACTACACCATTATACCAGTTTGGTACCACTTTCAACTACCAATTCTCTATCTCATGGATTCCTGGGATCTGTAGTTTCAGGGGCTACATAGAACTGTTGTTGTAGTTCAAGGAAATACGTAGAGCATTACCTGAGAAGCTACAAATCTCAGGTAATAAAGGCAGGGCAGTTCACGTTGTTACACAAGGGACGGGCCATGTTGTTTTTAAGACAGCTGCATTTGCTGCAGCCCCAGAACTCAATCCTGCGTTGTTTATTATAACTCTGGTTTTGAGTTTTGAGGGGATTTTGGCCAGGGATAGTCCCAGCAGAAGTGGAAGGAAGATATAG
Organism: Phrynocephalus guinanensis; assembly: GCA_037367245.1. Classification (NCBI taxonomy): domain Eukaryota; kingdom Metazoa; phylum Chordata; class Lepidosauria; order Squamata; family Agamidae; genus Phrynocephalus; species Phrynocephalus guinanensis. The sequence continues at coordinate 132,417,100 of CM074735.1, forward strand.
AGAACAAGAATGTAAAAGGCAAGAGAGGAAACAAATCGGAAGATGGAAGGAAACAAGCAGTACTAGGACAGCTGAGAAATGTCAGCTCCAAACCTGTTGGGCAGCTCCGTGTGCATGACTCAAAGTTCATAGACCAGGAAGTCAGAATGGGCCCATCAGACCATTGAGTCCAACTCCCTGCTCCATGCAGGAATACAGATCAAAGGATATCTGCCAGGTGGTTGACTAAATTTGTCTTGAATGCTTTCAGTGTTGAAACACCTATCACATTCTGAGCTGACTGGTTTCAGGAAGTTTTTCTTGATATTCAGTCAAAATCTGCTTCCTGTAACGTGAGCCCAACTGTTGTGTGTCTGCAATCAAACTGAGACAGAAGTGGTGTTCACAAAGGTGTTCCTCAGGCATATTGTGCAAGAGTTGTACCATGAACCAAACAATCCGTTGCACTATCCAATTGCACGATACTGACTTCTTGGAAATAATGCCCAAAGTATTTCCACAGGCATAACTTTACATTATGCCAAATGCAACAGGATTTTTTCCTTATGCAAAAAGGGTAAACCCAATATAGTCTAAAGCAGCCATGTCTAAACTTCGCCCCTCCTGATGTTTTGGACCACAACTCCCAGATTTCTAAGCCTGTATTGCCAATGACAAAGGACTGTGGGAGTTTTGTGGTCCAAAACATCTGGAGGGGCCAAAGTTTGGATGTGCCTGGTCTAAAGGTTACACAAAGTCCAGTTCCTATGTTTCATAGGAACACAAGCTTTCAATTCAACCCACAAAGTTCACTTCATAACTTGCATATAGAAGTACTACTCCAGTAGCTCCCAGTCTTGGTTCATGGACTAAAACTCTTAGAAGCCTTCACCACTCTCTGTGCTGGCTGTGATTTCTGGGGGTTGTAGTCCAAGAACAGCTGATAACCCAAGGTTGGGAATCCTTGTATTGTATCAACAGAGCTACTGTATAGATCAGAGGAAAACAGAACATGCATAGCTACCGTTGCACTTTGAGGGAGCATTCTTGATAGAACCCAACAATTCAGCCCAGATTCTGTTTCAAGATGACTTCTTTGGCAAGTTCAAGTTTAAACTTAAACTTAAACTTAAACTTAAACTTGACTTCTTTGGCAATCTTGTTGACAATGACAACCTTCATTGAGATCATCCTTTGGCAGGGAGAGACATATGGGAATGAATGGGCTTGACCAACAGGATTAGTTGCCAACCTTGGAAATGCATCCTTCTGAACAGGCCTCTATTTGAAGCAGAGATGGGCACGACTCAAAAAATGGTGTTTCGTTTGTCGCTTGGTCGTTTAGGGGTCCGTTTCAGTTCGTTTTCGTGACTTTTTTGCAAAAAAATTCATTTTCGTTTCATTAGGTAACGAAATGAAAAAATGAAAACAAAAATGAAAAATTGCTGTTTCGTTAGCATTCTTTTTTGTTCAATGCATCTGCTGCAATGAAAACGAAAAACACGGCAAATTTGGTCGTTTCGTTTTCATTTTCTTTTTGTTTTTTTAAAAAATTTGTTTTGTTTTCGTTGCGTAACGAAACGAAAAAACGAAAACAAAAACGAAAACTCGCTCGTTTCGTGCCCATCTCTAATTTGAAGGGCTGTCAGAGGACAGCTCTCCAACCCATTGTCCTTTGTTTGAAAGATCATGTCTCCTATAAGAAGGGAGGGCACAGACCTAGAAGATGGACATCAGTGCTTACACTGCTTAGCATTTCAACAAATGGATAAGCAAGAAGGTCACAGAATTCTCTGTAATAGGGGGATCTAAATTGTCTCAGAATAAAATTATTTCTGAATGTGCACCTGGACATACAAATTAGCACCAGCAAATCCTATGCAAATCTGTATCCTCTTTTTCAGTTATTCATATTATTGTCTTTGACAACACATCAGGAGCAATCCTGGTTGCAATTCCAGGTGGTATCAGGCTGTGGGGTCATTTCAACATCTTTAAATAAGGGTGTGATTTGGTGCCCCGTTTTGCTTCCAGGCTGACTATCACCTCAGAAACACAACTCTACCAACAGCTTTACTGGGCTACGTTGCCTTTGGAGCCCATCAGTTGCATACAGAGAAGAGTCATTTTGTTCATGAGCGCTCAACCACCCCTCAGCCATTATAAAGTGGTGGCAAAGGTAACTCTTCCAACTTCTACTTGCGTGACTGAGAAGAACCAGGTGAGCCAGGGAGAGAATAATAAATCCACTTAATCCACTGTGTTTGTATCTTACCTAAGCTCTTTTCAGAGGACCGCCGAGCCTTCGCATGTCACCAGACCACGGAGAGAAGTGACCCCCGGAGCTTCTGGAGTTCACAGTGTCTCGGCATCTCTGTCGAGCTTGACATATGCAATGGCCGGAGGAGGATGGTGCTGAGGAGGGATTGTTCTGAAAAGATGATTTGAGCGCGCGGAGATGGAAATCCATGTCTACATGGATTAAATGCAAGAGGAGATTAAGTGGAGCCAAACGATCCCTACACTTGGCAATGAAGCGACCTGATGGTGACCTTGCTGTGAACCCAAACTCTATTAGCTGTAAGGCCAGATTTCTCTCCCCCTTCCTTCCCCACCCCCTTGTACACTCAAGCCCTTCCCATTCCACCAGGGAGGGTAAACCCCCCCATACCCTTAATCACAAAGCTCCCTTTCCTTATGGTCTTTCATGCACGGATGCCTTCCTATTTACACCCAGTGACCTGTCCCTGATGGTGGGATCTTAGTTCATACATACATACCATTCTTTCAACCATCTTATGTCCATGTCTGATGCAGATGTGGAGCAGGGCATATATTAGAAAATGCCTGCAAATAGTGACATGCGTACTTCTTAAAAACTGGAGTGTTGGGATCAGTCCTGTCTTTTAGACAGAATGAGTCCGCTATGGTGGAAGTCCCTCGGTCGTTCCATTGCAACTCTACAGCCATTCTCCTCTTCCTCTGAATTGGCTTTATGCCTCAGTTGTATTGGAAGACGCTCTTCCGTACCTGTATAAAAGTAAATCTCCAGTGCCCTTCTAAATAGCTTCTACAAAAGGAAATGGGAAGAGTGCCATCTTGTCCTTCCCGGAAAGGAAAAATGTCATGGGTGCATGCAAGAATCAGGTTTATGGCTTCTCAATGGATTCGGACAAATCTGAATTGCTAACTGAATTGGCTCTGTTCAGACTGATTTCTACCAAGTCTAGATTGAAGGAGAATAGCCCCAAAGTGGTTCTGGGGTGGAGCAAAGGAAATATACAAATTGATATGTGTGCGGAACAGAAATCAAATTATGCCAGGTTTCTCCTCCTCCTCCTCCTCCTCCTCTTCTTCTTCTGGAAAAAGCAGATTAAGCATGCAATCCCACAGAGAATGCAGACTGCTTAGAATGCTGTCCCGTGGAGATAGAGATCTGAACTATGTGTGGTTTACTCCCCTCGTTCAGATCTGCTGTGCCTCAAATACAAAGCCAAAATATGTTATAACAATCTTTGGCTTTTCTGGTGGAAGTCCATGGGAAGATTTCAGATTCATCTGGGTCTGGGTCACTGGGGCACTAATCACCTTAGAGATCAAACTGTGAGCAATTCCAAAGCCCTACATCGGCCTCCACATACAGTATGACCCCAGAGTCCCTTGCAGATGCTAACCCCAGCTGCACTACACATATTTTGCCCGTCCCATCTAAATATGCCCTTGCCCAGCTTGGAATGGGTGACAGAAAGTGCAAATTCATTACTTTGCAAGGGGAAAACCAGAATGATCCTAGGAAACACACATTCCTCATAATAACCAATAGGACCCTAAGGTAACTCATTGAGTCTAGCATGCACAGAGAGAGAGGGTCATTTAGTGGCCACCAACATCATTGCCACCTGCCATTTGTACTTGCCCAAGGCGAAGGCATCAGAGTAAGGGAGCCTCTGGGTTTGCCTGCTGAAGATCACAGGATTCGTTTCTAGCAGTCTTTCCAGTTACTGTAAATAGAGGGTCAGGCCGCAGCCCTTCTTCTATGAAAGACCATGCAGAGAGCTGACATTTTAAACCTCATTGGACTGACCATTCATCCTGATCTCAGGCCGATTCTGGTGCCCAAGGGTGTTCTGTGCCCTATTACTCCTGGCCCAGCGATGCACCCCCTCCATTTTAAATTCCCTCCCCACAAAATTTGGCTGCCCAAAATTACAACTTAAGCCTCCTCAATCCCATGGAGCTTCTTCTGAGGGGGGAGGCTGTCGTTCCATATGGCGGGGCAGGAAAGGAGGAGCACAGCAACAGAGCTGAACTTCTGACCCTGGGTTTTGAGGTGCCGAAGCAGATGCCGTGCCATAGCACCCCATGGCGCTGCCAGCAGGTTTCCGCTGTGTGTTTGTAACCCGCTCTGGCAGCGGCTCCCCCTCATCGCCTCTGCCCTCCCACCCATCCATCCGCCCGCCCTACCCTAGTCCCTGCCTGCCAGGGATTAGAGAACATTCCGGTTCACTGGCAGGCCACTGGGTGAACTGCCTTGGCAATCCCCCTCATGCACCCATTTATATTAACATCATATTTAGCAAGCACGGGAGTTAGGAGACTGAGGCAGCGCATGACACTGCGAGAGATGCACGGAGAAAGAAGGTTCCGGATGGGAGACCAAGGGGCCACTTGGTAGGGGGGGTTAACCCCTGTGACCCTCTTCTTCACACAGTTGCTGGAGGAAACAGATGTGAGAGGCTTCCAGGTGGCTGCATGTTTGAATCCAACCCTAGGAGCAGCCCAGGAGAGAAGGCCTAGGTCAATGTCGTTGCCATGGCGATGAGCACCCTCAACCACCCGCTTCCATGAAACAGAAAAAAATACCATATTTTCAGCTCTGTGGCACTTCCTCGGCTTTAAATGCAGGGGCTCTTTGTTCTTCTTTTCTCTTTTCTATGAGAATTTATAGCCGAGATAAAAAGCACTAGCAATGCGAAACACTGTTACTGGGACATTTAAAGCCTCTTCATGCACAACTGATAAAGGTGTTATGCCTTTATTTTTAAAAGTAGACAGCTAAGTGCCTACATTCAAGATCTCCACTTCCACCGATCATGTAGGGACAGCTGACTAAAGCGGTTACTTCACGTCCATTTTGTCTGTTAGTGTTGCACTTAGGAGCGGTACAAAAAATGTTACTTCACATCTGTTGCGCCACTACTGAAATTTGTCTTGACCATGCCCCCGGAACGGGTGCTAAGCATGACAATACTAGACCTGGTGCTGGGGTAGGGTTTTCCCTTGTCACTCTTTGTTCCTGCTTTCTGTTCCGAGACAAGACACCATGTAGTAACAACTGTCACGCAACAAAATATTCGTTCCTCTCAGAAAACTGTGTCCGTTTTTTTATTTTGACTTTTCAGAAGCGAAATATCAAAAAAGAATTTTTAACCGCCCGCCCCCCCCCCCCCAAAAAAAAAGGGAAAAGGAAGCTAGACAAATTCAGTGCTTGTCACAGTACAAGACTGTGAGGTAACACTTGTCACGAGACAAGTTATCACGACCATGGGAACACGGAAACAGGGACAAAAGCACATGATCATGACCAATGCTGTCATGATAGAAAACTAGTCGTGGAACAAAGAAGGACGTGAAGTGACCTCCAAAGAGACCAAGTCAGAATCTGCTTTAATGCCATGGCCAGTGGGATGTAATGTTTTTGCCAGAGGGTCAAGCAGATGTTAACTGCAATGGAACAGACTGGGCTTCTACTGTTTTGTTAGTGGGTCAGTGGAACTGCCTTGGCCATAAGAAAAAAACGGGCATACATTTCCATGCCCCTTTGGTTTTCCTAAGAAAGATATTACATTAAAATGGATTGTTGTATTTCATGGCAAAAGCAGCTAAAAATTTTATTCTTGTAAGTGGCACCTGTTTCCTCACTGTAATAATAAGGTAAGTCAATCCGGTTCTACTGGTTCACAGAACTCTATGAGTCATTTTCTGGCATCATTTCTATCCCCTTGACCAAATTTTCTAACATTTGATTCTGCTTGGCATCCTAAAGCATCCTACTTTTGAGTTCCATCAACCAGGATTATAAGCATGTTTTGTTTTGGTGCATGATCAATATCCCCTTGGATGCTTGTATAAAAACATTCAATATCATCTTCTTCAGCATCTATAGTTGGAGCATAGACTTTAATTAGTACATTGATAGATTTTACATGGAGTCTGGTTGACTATTATTTGGTCAAACCTTGCATTACAGTCTCTAATTCCTTCTGCTACATCTTGTCTACGTATTAGAGCCTCTTCAATTCTTCTCTTTCCAGAGTAGAGCACACTATCGTTGTCCGGCTGAAAATGCCACACCCCAGCCCATTTTAGCTCACTGAAACTAAGCACTGCAATGCTTATGCCTTCCATTCCTTGCTTTATGGTTTCCACCAGCATACCTTGATGAATGCTTCTCATGTCCCATGTTCCAAATGTCTGTGTTGTACAGTATTGGACTTTCCTTTAAAGGATATCTAATGGCATGTAATCCACTAGATGTCCTTTCAGCTTTAATCTAGTTGCATCCTTTGCTTTTTTTGCCGGTAGCTGATTGAGTACCTTCAGGCGTGAGTCTCATCTTTCAGCACTATCTCTTGTCTCATTTGGGACTGCTTTTCTTACCTTGAAAACTTACGACTTTTCAAGGTAAGAAAAGTTGAGCAATGGGTTACTATCACCTTCTTCCGCACAGTCCTAACAAAACTTAAGTGACCTCTGCCTGTGCCCCCATTTCCTACTACTGTTCCCCAATAGCACCTGCTTCTATCACCACTGGAACTATTTATGCTCTTTTGCTGATGCGACTGTTACCCTTGAATGATGCTGCTTCCTCTGGTGTCTCAGCTGTGACCCTACCACCTTGGGTGCCCCTGCTAGAAGTCGTGGCTCAGAATAGAGTCTGGCCTCTTGATAGCATTGCTCTCAGTTTCACTCATGCAAAGCCCTCCACCACGTTGAGGCGTGCACCCAAGAAGATGTGGCGGCTACTTATAGAAAGAGACCTCAAGGGCCATCTAGTCCAACCCCCTGCCATGCAGGAACCCCCATCACAATAATTCTGACAGATGTCCATCCAGCCTCTGCTTAAAAACCTCCAAAGAAGGAGACTCAACCACCCTTCGCGGCAGCATATTCCACTGCTGAATAGCTCTAACTGTCATGAAGTTCTTCCTAATGTTCAAATGGAATCTCTTTTCCTGTAGTTTGAAACCATTGCCCCGAGTCCTAGTCTCTGAAGCCATGGAAAACAAACCTGTTCCCTCTTCAATATGACATCCTTTCAAATATTTAAACATAGCTATCATATCCCCTCTCAGTCTTCTTTTAGAGAGGCTAAACATTCCCAGTTCCCTAAGCTGTTCCTCATAAGACATTTCCTCCAGACCCTCAACCATCCTGGTCGCCCTCCTCTGCACCCGCTCGAGGTTGTCAACATCCTTTTTAAATTGAGGCGCACAGAACTGAACACAGTACTCCAGGTGGGGTCTGACAAGAGCAGAATAGAGTGGTACTATCACTTCCCTTGATCTAGACACGATGGTTCTGTTGATACAACCAAGAATCGAAAAGAAACTCAAGTGAAGCACACTGATAAATCCAAGTAGGAAACCAGTAAGGTCCTTTGTATTTGATGGCCAGTTGCAAGAGGAACATAGCCACTGTTGCCATTTTACCGATCAGGTAAGGAGACAGATCATTTTGGCAAAGACTAAATACGTAGTTATTTGGCACTTCCGAGGTATGTTTAAGGAATGGCCGAACAGGGCAATGCCTGAAAGGTTATTCATGGAGAGGGCATCAGCAGCACCTATGCCTTGCCATTAACGAGTTAGAAATTAACTCTTGGAAATATTAAGCCAAATGCTTTATTTTCTTTCCTGAGATTATCGTTCTTCTCATAGAATAGTGAAGAAAGGACCCTGTAAGGCAATCTAACACACACACACACACACACACACACACACACACGAACAAGATGGCAGAATAACAAGTTTTGTTAAGGTTTGACAAAAACGTTTTGTGACAGGTCAGTTTGGCCTGCACTTATGAGGTCATAATTATAATGGCAATTATATATATAATTTTATATATATAATTTTAAATATATAAAAATTATAATATATAATTTTATGAAAAAAGGGAAAAAAGGAGAGATTACCAATTATAATGGTAATTTATATATATATATATTTATATATAAACACACTCCCCCTCTAACACACCCACAGGTATACATATACATATAAAAGACTGTACATTTTTTCGTCTTATTTCATCTGATAGGGTTAATAGCTAAGTTCAACTGACATCCAATTCTTGTTATTCTAGGAATAGGAATCTTTATTGTCATTGTCCCCTTGCAGGAACAACGAAATTTTTTGGTTGCTATATAAAACTCATTTAAAACATTTCACATAGATTTAAAAACAGGTACAACACATAATATGACATATAAAATGACTAAAATATGACATAAAATAAGCTGACTTCAAAGTCCAGGATTTCCCTTTAACGCCAATATTGCTCTAAAAAAGAAGCTATTTTTGAGACAGTTTGTTCTTGCCCTAAGTACTCTATATCTCCGTCCCGATGGCAGCAACTCAAAGAGGCGATGACCAGGATGTGATGGATCTCTTAATATATCCAATGCTTTACAGTGGCACCTGGTAGTATAAATTTGTTCTAGGGTGGGGAGTGAACAGCCCACAATACTCTCTGCAATTCTTATGATTCTGTGCAACACTGTCTTATCCCGGTGGGTACAACTTCCATACCACACACATAACCCGTAAGTAAGCACACTCTCAATTGCACAATGATAGAAGGCCAGCAGCAGCTTTTGTGGAAGATGGTTTTTCCTTAAGGTTCTCAAGAAAAATAGTCTCTGCTGAGCCTTCTTTGCAAGCCCCCTTGTGTTGACACTCCAGGACAGATCCTCCTGTAACTCAATGCCCAAAAATCTAAAACCTGTAACCCTCTCCACACCAGTCCCATCAATCACCAGTGGTTGAATATCAGTTTTCTGCCTCCTAAAGTCTACCACAAGCTCCTTTGTTTTCTTTATATTTAGGTGCAAGTTATTTATTCTGCACCACTTGGTCAACCTCTCCACTTCATCTCTGTAAGCCATCTCACTCTCCTTGCCAGAGATGAGCCCAATCACAGTTGTGTCATCTGCAAACTTAATGATCCTATTACTAGGATAGGCAGAGACACAATCAAATGTGTAAAGAATATAAAGGAGTGGGCTAAGTACACATCCCTGTGGTGTTCCAATGTTGGTACTAAGAGTATTAGAGGTGTAAGGGCCCAACCGGACCCTCTGAGAACGTTCTGACAGAAAATCCAAGATCCATCCACAAAGTGATGGTGGAAGCCCTAGGCCTTCCAGTTTAGAGATCAAATGGCGTGGAAGAATGGTGTTAAAAGCCGAGCTGAAATCCACAAAGAGCAATCTAGCATAGCCCCCCCTCTGCTCCAGATGTTCAAAAACAGCATGAAGAGCACACGCCACAGCATCCTCTGTTGATCTCTTCTTTTTATAGGCGAATTGGAATGTGTCCAGTCCCTCTGGTAAACAGGCAATAACATAGTTCCGTACCAGCTTTTCAAAGCACTTCATGATTACAGGTGTAAGTGCTACTGGACGAAAGTCATTCAAGTTTTCTGGATTTGGTTTTTTTGGTATCGGAACAATAATGGCAGATTGGCAGACTTTAGGCATGACGGCACAATAGCTTGGGATAGGGATCGATTCAAAATCCCAGTGAAAACTCCTGCTAATTGATCTGCACAATCCTTCAATACCCTTCCGGCAACTCCATCTGGCCCCTTAGCCTTCCTTGGATTGACCCCCTTCAACACCTTCCTCATCTCTCCCTCCTCCACATTAAAAATTACATTCCCTTGTGCCGATGCTGATAACAATAGTGAAGGTGGCAGAAACTCTGCTGATGTCTCTACTGATGTTGCTTCAAAACGGGCAAAAAAGGCATTCAGTTCCTCTGCCAAAGATACCCCTCCCTCAGCTACTGGGGAAACTTTAGATTTGTACCCAGTCATTTCCTGTACACCTCGCCACACCTCCCTAGTGTTGTTATGCTGAAAATTATTCTCCAATCTCTGCCTGTATGCCTCTTTAGCCACACGGATGCCCCTCTTCAGATCTGCTCTGGCTGCACTATACAGTGACCTGTTTCCACTTCTAAAAGCAGCATTTCTTGCCTTTAGCAGCTCCTGAACCTCCCTTGTCATCCAGGGTTTCCTGTTTGGATAGATCTTTATCTGGCGCTTTTGCGTTACATTGTCAGTACAAAATCTGATATAGTCCAACACTACCTCAGTGTAAGTTTCTAAATCCTGTTAGGCAAATGCCTCCCAATCAGTGTCATAAAAACAATCCTGCAGCTGTTGAGATGCTCCTGCTGGCCATATCATGATAGTCCTCTTTATTATTGGCATCCACTTCCTCAAAGGAATATATTCAGGAGTCAGAAGTAGAGACACATGATCGGATTGGCCCAAGTGTGCTAATGGTTCTGCCTTATAGGCCTGTTTGATATTCATGTACAATCTGTCCAAAGTCCTTTCTCCCCTGGTTGCACACTTAATATGTTGATAGAATTTCGGTAGAACCACTTTCAGATCTGCCTGGTTAAAGTCCCCACATACGATAAATGCAGCTTCAGGATACTTGTGTTGTTGTCTGCTTATAGCATCATGCAAAAGATCCAATGCCACGTTGATATTTCCATCAGGTGCAATATACACTATAGTTATCAAGACTACTGTAAATTCACGGGGGATGTATATGGGTCTGCATTTGAGTGTCATAAATTCCACACATGGGGAGCAATGGCTATCAACCACCACATAATTTGTGCACCAGCGATTACTCACATATGCACACAACCCCCTCCTCTACTTTTTCCAGCATCCTTTGTTCTATCATGACGAAACAGTGTGTATCCTGTTAATTCCAGAAAAGAATTTGGAATAAAAGCTTTCAACCAAGTTTCACTGAACAGCAGAAGACAGCACTGGTTCACAGTTCTCTCAGTTGTGATCCACAGTTTCCACTCCTCCAGCTTATTCACCAGGGATCTCACATTTGCATAGAAGATACTAGGAAGGGGTAATTTACGATGTTGTGTCTTTAACCTTTGCTGCCTTCCTCCCCGGCAACCTCTCTTCTGTTTACGGTCTCGTCTGCGCCTCTTTCCTCTTTGGCTCTTTGAAGTCAAACAATTCTTATTGCAAACGCGAAGACACTCACAGCTTTTGCAGCACTCGCTCCGCAGCCGGATAGATAACATATCTTGTCGACTGTAAGTAAGTCTACTTTGGCAGAACTTGAAAGCCAGATTCTGAGTTGAGGAGCAACCAGCCGCTGCGTCTGCACGCGCCGCCATACATACTTTTTGTGTTTAGCCAATTATAAAACATATTCCATGATTGGAAAAATTCACATTCATCTTTGTCCTTCAATCTATGTTATCCTACCCATCTCTGCACATTCCATTATTTTATTCAACAGCATTTCTTCTGTTGGTGATGCTTCACTTTTCTGTAACTGTGCCCACACCATTCTTGCTGCTGTTAGGACATGCAATATAAAGTATCTACGATTTTTGTTCACAAAGTTTGGTAATATGCCTAATAGACATATTTCTGGTATGCATTCTAGGTTTTGCTTTGTCATTTGTTATAGCCATGTATGAATTTTTACCCAAAATGTCTCTGCTCTATCACACGTCCACTAAAGATGGTAATTATAGTTTGAAACATACTGGCGGGGTCTGTTGAAACCTCACTAAACCTGAAGGAGAGTTTTCCACATTATATGTGTTAAGAGGAAGGAGGCAGAATGTTGGGTATGACGATATACAGAATACCCCAAGCTAGTATGACCACTAGACAGGTTGACTAGAGGATTCTGGGAGTTGTGGTCTCATAATAGGAACATAGGTCCACTACTGGGTTGGGTGGGTATTATAATGCCCTAGATTGAATTAAGCAGCACCTAAGGTAATTGCAGAAAAGGAATGAAAGGGATTACTCCTTTGCTTCTGCTTCCCCAAACCCACCCTACACCCTCCAACCCATCTCCCCTGATGTGGCTGCTTTCCCAAATGCCTGCTGACAAAATAAGAAACACAACAGCAACTTCATGAGAAGATCTTGCAATTTCCTCCAGGCAGGGGTCCAGATACAAGACAGCCTCAGGTTGTCATGACCTCTTGAGCGAAGGCCAAACTGACCTGGCACAAAACACTCTTTTCATCAAAAATCATCAAGTATTGTTGTGCCAATAAGTTCTGTTATTCAACTGAATCCCAAAATGGAGATTTCTGACTGAATGAGTCACTGGTGAATACACAGGCATTAGATTATAGCAATCAATAGACTTTTTCATCTGATACAACAGATTATATTAACTACTTGAGGATATGCTGACAGCCATTGGCCTCCACATTCCAAACTGGGCACATCTGTACGCTACTACCTTTGTTTCTGCGCTCAACCCACCCCTTGCGTTGGCATGTGCAACCACAGAAAAGCAAAATACTGCACACGTTCCTCCTTTGGGTTGCTGCTCTGTGTTTTATGGTGTCACAGTGCCCCCTGTTGGGACACATTTCTTTGTGAACTTCTTCCGGGCCAGGTACCGTTAGGAAAGCTTCCATGAATTTTACCGCAACAGCAGTCAAGAAGAGCCAGGGGCATGCCCTCCGTATATCCATTGGTCAAAATCATACATAATCGCAGACAGTGGGTCCCAGAAATGGAGCTACCTGTTTCGTAGGATGTCCACAGCATGGTAGGCAGGTCTTGAGGGCACAGTCAAAAGTGCAACGAGGAACAGGGCACTTGGGTAAATGTAAAAAACAAATGCATTAATTCCTAGAGATTGGGGGGGGGGAACTAGACTTGAATCAGTGCACTCATTATTATGAAACCTGAAGCAGATTTTGGATGGGCATAACAATAATTTCCATACCTCTTTCACTTCCGATTCTCTCTCAAGATTAGTACCTTTCCACCCTGTCTTTCATGTACCTGTACTTTTGTTTAATAATAAAAAAAGAAAACCTCATTTGGATCCTTTGGTTTTGGCCTTCCCATTTGTGTTTTTCAAACACTCTACAGAAGTCTTTAAAACTACTCAAAAGGAGGAGAGAAGGAAGGTGACGGAGGATCGGTCTACTCCAAAAGCAGGCAATAGTACATGAGAAATGAATAAAAATAATCAGACGGATACAGAAACAAGAAAAACACAAAATAGTCCCCACCAGCTCCGGAACATGAAGCATTAACAGAATAAATACACAGTAAAGTAACTGAATAACATTTTAAAAAACCAGTTAAAACTGCCCCATATGCCCAAATGTATGCATGTATGTGCAAAACAAAAAAGGCAAAATAAAAAAGAGAGATCCTTCTTCCAAAAAACTACGAGAGAGAGAGAGAGAGAGAGAGAGAGAGAGAGAGAGAGAGAGAGAGAGAGAGAGAGAGAGAGAGAGAGAGAGAACACCCCGACCAAAATTGCTAGAATATAAAGAGATTTCTCTCCCCACTACCACGTGATGTCTTCTCTCATTTTCTTGTCTTCGAATACAACAAGCAGGCCAGGCAGGCAGCAGCAAAAATAATCCAAAGAAGGAAAGACACCCCCCTCCAAAAGGAGGGGGAAAGCAAAAACAGAAAGGAAAGGATTTGAGATGGTGGTACAAGCAGGCCACAAAATCCATGATGAAGGGCACCAGGGAGCTCAACAAGAGCAACAAAAGAAAGCTCCTCGCTGGGTTCCAGCCCATCCAATCCCTTTTACAAATTCAAAATTCCTACTCCCTCCAATAGCAAATGAATAGGAAAACTGAAGAAACGAGAACAGGATGGAGATGGAGGACCCGTTAGTAAGGAACCTTGAGCCAACATGCATATACATGAGGTACATGGGAACGCCCTTCCATGCGCCACTGGAACCCAGAGGGAACACCTCTCCAAGTGTCTGGTTCTGCGTGCCATGTTACACCTTCACAACCCACAGTCATTCCTGCCCTATGGGTCACAACCAATGCTTCCTTTAATTTTCAGCCCTCCCAGGTGAGGTTCTGGCCCCATACACAACTCCCCCGCATCACACGTGCATGACTCCACCACAATGAGAAGCAAACAAACTGGAAACACTTGCTGTGGGTGTGCGGGTGACGAGGAGGAACCTGCGTGGGGTGTGTGTGTAAAGATGGGAACTCGCTCAGCTGCAAACTGTAGAGGGAATCTTGGTCATAACATTTGTGCCTGGTATTTCGCCTGCCCTCCTTCTATCTTTTTTTTCCTAACAGAGATAAATCCACTTAAAAAGACTGGCTCCCTGCCAAACACTTAGTGGAACGAAGAACATCCGTAGTGGCGAAACCTCGGCATGCCAGATGTTTTGGACCACAGCTCCCACAGTCCTTTGTCATTGGCAACACAGACTTGGCATTCGGGGAGTTGTGGTTCAAAGCATCTGGAGTGCCGAAGGCGCGCCACCACTGTATCTGGAAGCCCGCTTGATCCATCGACCTCACAAGGTCGTTGTGCAGATCAAGTCGAGGAAAAAGAGAGCAATGTACACCAAGGTGAGCCCACTGGAAGAAAGACACGGTATCGATGTACTCAATAAATAAATATAATAAGATATGTATCATCAAGAGTCGAGCAGGAGAATCTTCTACCACTCTCAGGAGAAGGAAGCTTATGCCCAAAACACTTTCAAAGTTATATCTCTGGCACTGAAAGGCATTCGCAACCTAACAATGGCAGCACTAACTTTTTGATATTAAAAGAAGCCATGGTGGTGATGGTGGCAGCCTGTGCTCTCATGTGTGAAATTTAAACATTGGTGGTTTGTGCGAGATATTCAACGCTTAAGTGTGTGATCCTGTGCACACCTTTGTAAACTGGTGGTCATTGCTCCCAAGCTCTCTAGAAATTTTGTTTACCCTTTGCAGGAGTGATGCAAACCGGTTGAGGGAGTCTAGCCGCTTAAGATTTCTATCCACCAAGGCAGCTCCTTTGTCCCTCTCAAGAGCTGAGGGGGAATAGGTCTGTCTAATCTGATTCACCTTTAGGAGAAAGGGAGTCCTTGGAGAGTGCAGCCTCCCTCCAGTTGAACACTTTTAAAAATATAAATTCAGACAGCTCTTTTGTGCCATCTGGGGAGTATGGAGAATCCCCAGCAAGCTCTCTGCTTCAGTTATTTTTCTTGCTTTCATTTTTTATTTTTGGCCACTAGGAGGAGCAAGAGGGCATTTTCAATTAAAAAAAAAACTTTTTATGAAAAATAATTGAGATTGGGTCACCAGAGCAGAGGTCTAGGGACAGGTATGTAGAGCCTCGTCGCTCTAAAGATTGGCCAAAGCATCCTACCAAGGGAATTATCCTCTTGCTTGGATCTCATCCCTAAAGCTGACATCCTCCAGCTGTGTTGGACTACAACTCCCAGCATCCCCCAACCCACAAAGATGGGCTGGGGGAGGCTGATCTATATATGAGGAAGATGGGAGGGCTAGTAGCCGTCAGTCACGGAAACCTCCCTCCGTGTTTGATTGCCACCATCTTGAATGAGTAAGCCTGTGACTTTTTCAGAGAGAGCCAACGGACAGTTGTTATCGCACAGAATGCTGCAAACAGAGATGCTGTGTAGCTGACATTTTCAATCCAGTCCTTTACAGTCTAAGGAACTGGGGCAGTAGCATCACCCAAGCCGCAAGCCTCCACATAAGACTGGATTAAGTCCGATCACCACGATCACGCAGGCCGGAGGTAGAAATCCAGAACCTTCAAAGGGCAGCAGGTGGAGAACCACTGAAGAAGACCAAAATTCACGGGGTTCACCAGCTTCCCAGCTAAGGGGAAAGGGGTCTTTTGCAGATGGAAAGTAAACTGCTGTACAACCATGGCCCTAGTTCCTTCCACCATCTGCAGAAAGCGTCTTGTGGGGTCCCCTTGGGGGGGGGGTGCAAAGGTAATAAAGTGCGATGAAAGGCGTGGTAGGAAATAGCACACCCCACCCATAGGTTGAGCCAAGTCCGAGACACTGTGTCGGGGGAACCATGTGCAAATCAAGAGGAGATGTGCTGGAAGATGGAAGTCCTAAACCAGCTAGTCATTGCTTTTTGGATGGATATAAGCTCTTCCCTGCTTCTCTTCCCAGCGACGTGGAACCGGGATCCAGTCAGGGAGGGCCACAGCACCAATCAGAAGGACACCTGCAGGAGAGTGACAGGAGGAGGAGAGGGTGAAGCCCAGTTTGTCAAAAGGCTGTTTCCTTGCCACACTGTAAGGAATCACTCTGCGTGGCCATAAAGCCCGCCGTATCCAACTCTGAACAGCATTTATTTATTTATTTATTTATTTGTTTGTTTGTTTGTTTGTTTTCATTTCTAGACTGCCCGATTTCCCAAATAGGGACTCTGGGCAGTTTACAAGAAAGCCAATGAATTAGTAATTAAAAGCAAACAAAACAATATACAGCAAATATATAAACATAAACCAAACATACTATGGGATGCAGAACCCGGCAAGAGGAAAACTAAGGGATGGCAAAAGAGAAGAAAAGGGGGGGAAGGCAACCTTTTTGAATTTCATCCTCCTATCTTCTGGAGAAAATATTATTTTGTCTGGATTTTTCTTTTTAATTTGTTCTATCATTAATTAGTTCTATCAGGTGGGGCAGTACTAGTCTTTCTTCTCTAACATGGCTGATAAAGGGGAACATATAACCACCCTGTTACAGCAGCTCCACTGGCTGTTGAACCATTTCCGGGCACAATTCAGGTTCTAACCTACAGAATCTGAAAAAGGCTTTGGTCCAAGCTATCTAAGAGACCGCATCTCCCTCTATGAGCTTACCAGGGCATTAAGATCATCAGGGGAGTCCTTTCTCTCAGTCCCACCTCCTTCCCAGGTGTGTTTGCTGGGCCTTCTCTGTTGCTCCTCCCAGACTCCAGAACTCCCTCCCACTGGAACCTTGGCTAGCCCCAATCCCTGCTGTCCTTCCAGAGACAGGCAAAGACCTTGCTCTTTAGAAAGGGTTTTCTGGATCGGAAAGTGATTCAAACAGGTGGGAGGAGGCCTAGAGGACATTTAATGAGAGAGAAACCTCTCCTGGTAAACTCTGGCTGAATCCACACATAGCAGACCTTGTAATCCCTCTAAACCAGCTTGGGTAAATTTCGTTTACCTATTATTTACTACTCAGCTCAAGCCTTGTTGACCTTTCATTTACTCAGCTTGTTTACTCACTCTAACTCTACTCTGTTCATCTTTCATTTATTTACTCTTGGTTACTGGACTAATTCCGTTTACTTTTACTTTCCCTTAACCCAGGGGTGCCCAAACTTTTTGTAAGGAGGGCCAGATTTGATGGCTGAGAATGTGTCAGGGGCCGGTTGCTCCCCGACCCTGCCATCCCACTGAAAGCCCCACCCACTGACCCATAAGCGAAGGAGGGGGAGGGAGGGACGGGCCAGCCAGCCGCGGGCCACTCAGAATTTGGCCCCCAGGCCGGACTTTGGGCAGGCCTGCCTTAACCTATTCCTGTCTACTCCTCATTTACTCACCTTCCGTCTGTAAACAGCAAGGACATGTGTTATTGTAATCAATAACTGTGCAAAGCATGCTCTGTTCACGAGATGACTGCCTATGGTTCACCCAACCAGCATATGCCACCTTTACTCTTCTCACCAATCACTGATGTTGTGCATACTCTGGGATGTAAACCATATGTAATAACATGTACCAATGGCAAGGGGCGTGATCGCTCCACTGGTCAGACAACTGGACTCGAGTCTTTTTTTTTCAGGATCCTCCCACAGTTTTCCTTAATGACTGGCGGTTTGGCAGGGGTCTTAATTGGACAGTTGTGCTTTGTTGTTGTTTTAAATGTGTTTTCATGTTCATTTTAGTTACCATTTTAATGTAACGCTTGTTTAATTTCTTTTTTAAAACATTGTACACTTACTGTGTTTAGCTTTTAGAGACATGTTATTAGAGATTATGTTAAATCTTGTGTTACCCATTTGGGGAGATAGGTAGGAAACAACCAACCAACCAACCAACCAACAAACAAACAAACAAACAAACAAACAAGGATTTCAAGATAACTGATTAGGACTGAATAGGTTTGAACTTCCAGTTGGGACCCATATGTAATATATTCCTGCGCTCTGCAGATCAGCTGGTGGAGAACAAGAGGCTGAAAGTACAGCTGCAATTTGTATTTCCGGCTAATACAAGGCTTGCAAACTGGTTCGGTGGAACAAGGAAAGCTGAAAGGAGCTGGTGGATGTCATCCCCCTCCTCTCTAATCAGAAACCCCTCTCTTATTGCTGTGGGTCCCTTGGCTCCATTAGGCTAGGAGACCATTTTTATATTTCAGTTTCCAGATTCTCCCAGTCAACACAACAGGCAACTGGAGTGTTCAAGGAGTAGTAATCTAGCAAGTAAATTTCTCAGGCGGTGGTTCTGCAGCCTTTGTATCTCACTGAGGCTAAGAAAAAACTCGAAACAACAAAAACACCAAGTCCAACACGTATTTTACCGGCTCTTATAGAGATTCCAAGAGGCAGCAAACCAAAAATGTCAAATGATTCATGCAGAGAGACTGAGGGAAGAGTTGAAGCTATTTTTAGACCCAGGTGATGCGGATTCATGCTGCCTGCATCAAGGCTACTCAGGCGCAATGCATCTGGATTCAAACCCAACATGCTTAATATTTGAAATGAATAGTTCTGTTTTGGCAATACTTCAGAATGTCTTGGCACAAAAACCTAGCCACTGGGTCCTTATTTGTGTATTTGTCCCTAATTTGTTTTCACCAACTGTTTCTGGATTGCTTTTCGTTTTACTTGATGCTCACAGTGAAAAGAGACTAAGGTGGTTACTTCATGTCCCATTCGTCCCTCCTTGCTGTCCCGCTTGGGACCGATTCAAAAAAACTTACTTCACATCCATAGCGTGACAGCAAAAAGTTGTCCCCACCACGCCCCTGGAACCGGGAACAGAGCGTGACAAGCCGTACCTGTCCCTGGGCTGGGGGATTCTCTTGTCACGGTTTGTTCCCAGTTCCTGTTCCAAGACAAGAGACCGTGTGGTAACAACTGTCACGCAACAACCAGTGTCCACCAAGTGGTCAGCAGGTGAAGTGGCATTCAACATTAGTTTCCCTATGGGAAACACCATGCAGTGCAAATGTTTATTAAAGAAAGTACTGAAAATCCTGTAGCATTGACGTGTATATCCCGGAAGATCAGTAAATCGAAATATTGAAAAAGTTTTATTTACGATATTTTTTAAAAAGGGTTAAGAAAAGCAAAACAAATTCAGTGTTTGTCACAGAACAAGACCGTGAAGTAACAGTTGTCAGGAGACAATTACGCCCGTGAGTAAACGGAAACAGGGACTGAACAGGGACAAAACCATGTGACCGCAAACAACGCTGTTACGGTACAAATGTAATTGCGGAACAAGGTAGGACATGAAGTAACTGCATTAGAGGGGGCACGGCCAGTTCTTGTCTTTATTCTAGTTTACAGGCAAAGCCGTCTAAGCAGGAGAACACAGAATGGTGGCCACGTGGCTAAGAGATGGGCAAGAATTACAAAGAACATAGTTCTCTGGATAGACATTTACAAAAATGCACAATGCCCTATCCGTGATGAAAACCACCTGAACTTGAAACTATTTGAAAAGGATACTCTGATGGATTTCCCTCTGCCTAGCAGAAGTGTTTTGTAGAAGAGATGAAAGAGGCTCTCCACCTTTATAGAGGGAAAGGCTATGTCAGATACTAGTTAGTGAAACTATGTACTAGACAGGTGTATAAATAAATGGTATGTGTGTTTAATTTATTTTTAAGATGGAGTCTGCAAATGTGCAAAACCACAGTGATTATTCAATCTAATTTTTTTTATTAGACTGCTGGTGTAAAGAACTGGCTTAAATGGGTTTGGCTGATGCAAGGTGCTGCAATAGCCATGATGCAATGTGTTACCTGATTGGACAGACAAATGTATATAAGTGCTCTGTTAATCAGTGTTCAATGGGCCTTCATGAGTAAGGCACCCATTCTTGTTTCTCTGTTATGTGCTAATTATGTATGCCATGTATGATGAAATGATGTTATGCCGTTGATTTGTCTCCATGTAACTTATCTGTGTATATATGTAATATAGCTGTTTTGTTTTTAAGTAAGCGCTGACTTTGTCTGATTCTGTGTCTGTCTATGTAATTGTTCAACAAGCATTTGCTTCTGCTGCCAGAACAAATTGCAAAATATTCTGACAGGCTAAGCAACACACAGTACATGAGTTGTATGCCTTTCCACGTGGCCTGTATTACAGTCCTTGAACCTTCCTGGGTAACCCCTACTGTTAAAAAAAGGAAGCAATCCGAAACCTGGAAGCCTCCACAACCAACATAACTTCTTTATCATAAGGCGCTTCCCACCACACACACTTCAAAGTATACAAACATGAGAAGATAAAGAAGAGCCAGTGCTGGATCAGGCCAAAGGCCCATCTAGTCCAGCTTCCTGTATCTCACAGTGGCCCACCAGCTGCGTCCGGGAGCGCATGAAACTAGATATTTGTCTCCTGATACCACTCCCCTATATCTGGTCCTTGAAGTACCCCGGTTTTAAGCCTGGAGATTACACATCTCCCTCATGGTTTGTAACCTGTGATGGACTTTTTCCTCCAGGAATCTGTCCAATCCCCTTTTGAAGGCATCCAGGCCAGATGCCTGGTAGGGAGTTCCACAGACTAACAACACGCTGGGTGAAAAAAATACTTTCTTTTGTCTGTTCTCACTCTCCCAGCCCTCAATTTGAGTGTATGTCCCCTAGTTCTGGTGTTATGTGAGAGGGAGAAGAGCGCCCCTCTATCCACTTTACTCATGCCCTGCATTATTTTGTACGTCTCAATCATATCCCCCCTCAGGCGCCTTTTTTTCCAAGACTAAAGAGCCCCATATTTTTTAGCCTTTCCTCATAAGGGAGGTGCCCCAGCCCAGTAATTATTTTAGTCGCTCTCTTCTGCACCGTCTCCAGTTGCTGCATGACCAAAAGTGATCTTCAAAAACTTTGATTTCATAGAATCAAGGAAGTATAGAATCATGGAGTTGGAAGCGTCCTCTAAGGCCTTTGAATCCAACCCCCTAATCAATGTAGAAATCCAAGTCAAAGCAGATCTGACAGAGGGTTGTCCAATCTTCTCTTGAATGCCTCCAGCACTGGAGCGCTCACCGCAACCCAAGGTCACTGGTTCCATTGTCATACTGCTCTAACCATTAGGAAGTCTTCCCTGATTTTCTGCCTACATCTGGCTTCTTGTAGCTTGAGCCCATTATTATGCGTCCTTCACTTTGGAAGGACTGAGAACAGATCCTGCCCCTCCTCTGTAGGACCACCTTTCTCTTTGAGGGAGGGGAGAGACATGCCCTATAACAAATTTTGGAACAGTTAGTCCCTGGATTGTTTGAGTTTGGCTGCTTTTACACAACCCCTAAAATCCGAGGCAAAGGGCTCCCAGATGCGGAGCTTAAAATTGTTTCCCCACCAGCTGCGGACTTTAAACAAAATAAAATACGACCACAACCACCTAAGCGCGCCCCAGCGCACTTTACAAGTACCTTGTCTCTGGAGGTAAAAAAAATTCCGATGCGGATTGTAAAGCTGTGGATGCCGGGCTCTCCTCACCTCCTGTTTTTTTTTTTTCTCTCCCGCCCCTTTAAGAGACAGGAATCTCTACGCAGACGGAGGTGAGCAGAGGTGAGCCTGCATTTTTTTCTCCCTCCCCTCACCGCGAACAGGAGCAATGGAGTGCAGAAGAGTGGGAACACAGGAAGAGGAACAAACCCCAGGATCTCTGGTCCGAATTTAAGTTGCCAGCGGATTTTAGAAGTCCTGTAAAAGCACCCTTTGTCCACCTCTCTTAAAGAAAGAAACCGGAGCAGAGTGATCGGGTTCGTCGTTGCACACAGAAGGCAACTGTTTCGTTCCAGGCCACCTACCAAATTTATGCCATTCTCAAGGATTGGCATCAGTCATTTTTCATAACTGGAATCTCCAAAGGGAAAGCTGGATAGAAATGTCAGCAAAGCAAAGTGGTATTTACTGCTATCAGCGTGTATTGCCACTATAAACCCCCGATTTATCCGTAAGCAAAAAGTTGATTGCCATATTTAAGACATCATTAGCAGGGCTGCCTCTGTACCGCAGCATGCTAACAAGACTTATTGCAAAACAGAACAGACCTATTCCACGTTTTTCGGCACACACTGTTCACTGCCTAAACAGCACCCAGAGAGCAGCAGAATCATAGATTTATGTCTACGCACACAGGAAACCAAGTTTTGGGTAGATGGCCTTCAAAGATGACTTACTGCCAGCTTCTCCAGGCCTTTGGCTACTGTGGTTTAAAGGGGGGGGGGTGGGCATAGCGGTTCTCACCTGATTGACGGTGCACTTCCCTGTTCCTTCAAAACCATCTCCAAAAAAACCAACCCCAAACTCCAAGGTCTTTCACGAGCGGCATTCATCCTGAGAGGTTCCTGGCGAAAGGTACTGTCTGGGTGGTTCTAGAAGGTACGCATAGGAGAGCCCCACCATGATCTGCGGCAGAAAAGGGGGGGGGGGAATAGTGTGTCAGCATCAGCAACGGAACAATGTCAAGCAGTCGAAGGAAAAGTAAATCTGAGTCGAATGTGCAACATATTTATGCATTCACGTTCGAGGCCTCAAACAGGAATGGGAGATGTGCCGGCATTCCAGAGGTTGCTAGGTTACACCTCCCGTCATTCCCTACTAGGAGCCTCGTGGCGCAGCGGCTAAAGTGCAGTACTGCAGTAAAGACTCTGCTCACGACCTGAATGCAATCCTAGGCAAAAACAGGCTTTATTTTGCCAAGGTAGGAGGCAAGTTAGGAGTCAATCCGGGATACCTCTGTGCCTGATCGGTAAAGACGGGAAGCAGAGGTGATTACAGGGATGAGGTAGCTTATTAAGGCTATTACTTCACGAACGTCTCGCTGCGCGGCGAGCCGTCATTTCTGTGCGAAGCGATCGTTTCTGTCCTCACGCTCCTCCTTTTTGGATGCGGCGCCACCCCGACCACGCCCCCTAAACCGTGCTCCAAGCGGGGCGAGTGATTCCCCTGCCGGAGGCCGGGAATCTTTTTCGCTTCGCATCCCGCTTCGCATCCAAAGTCACGTGTGGCCAGTGATTATATATATTTAATTTTTTTTTTAGTTACTTTTTCTCCGAAATGCCGATGCATCGATATTTTGGTTAACCCGTTCTTTTGATCTTGCTTTCTGTGCTTACAATATTCCTTGGAGGAGCGATGGTATACACAACAAATGTTGTGTGCTGGTCCACCTAGTGACCCTGACGGAGAACAGCAATTTTTTCACGTCGCCAATGGACGAAGCAATACAAATCGGGAGTAGAAAACAAAGGAACATACAGTTATTCAGCTCTGCCGCAAATGACAGCCGGGTATTGATGCATCGATACGCCGTGGTAGTTTTTTTTTTAAATATTAAAGAAAGCAGAAACCGGACGTTGCAAGTAAGCTTCCCAATGCGAAGGGAACACGTGAGGTAGTACTGGATTCGATCCTAAAACCTCGCCCCGTGAGGACACGGAAAGAGGGGTGGGGGCGAATGGAGACCACGTGACCACCACGTGACCGCCTTCGGATTCACAGCGAAGGCAATCACGCTGCGAAGAGAAGTACTTCGTGAAGTAACGGCCTAAGACAGATCTCTAACTGGCTTCTCCCACGGTAGCTGCAAGAGCAGTTCCGCAGGACAGCGGGTTTGTCAGCCTGGAAAGCAGAGTTTCCATATGGGAAATACAACAAAACCACGAACATAGCCTGCTATTGATTGGTAAGGATGTTGCATTTTTTGTTTGCACGAGGTTGCTTTCTCTGAGGATGCATCTTTATTAGGAGCTGCAAACAACTATCAGGTCCCACCCTCTAAGCCAGAAAAACACCGCCTTCATTCTATCTCCTCCAAGCTGACTTTATAGACCAAGGAATAATCTAGACAAATTCCCAGCCACTTTCTAAATGTTGTTGTTGTTGTTGTTGTTGTTGTTGTTGTTGTTGTTGTTGTTGTTGTTGTTGTTGTTGTTGTTAAACGCTCGAATTTTCCTATAGGGAACTCTGGGCGGTGTACAGCACATCAATCGAACTACCCAACAATCGAACCCCAATACAAAAACAACACAAGAAATCATTAAAAAGAAAAAAATATATACAAGCATAATAAAATACACATTCATATAAAATTACACCACCAATGAGGCCCCAAGAGAAAAAGAGACCTCAGGCCACCCCATCAGGGGGGGGGGGGGGAAGCCACAGTGTGCTCAGAGGTCCCCAAAGTGTTGCCTGAAGAGCCAGGTCTTTAAGGCCCTTCTAAAGGCCAGCAACGACTCCGCCTGCCTGATCTCAGCTGGCAGCTTGTTCCGATAGGCCGGGCCAAGCACCGAAAAGGCCCGGTTCCGGGTCGAAGCCCTACAGGCCTCTCTCGGTGTCGGCACTCTGAGAGAGAGGGAGGACGAAGCTCTGGTTGGTCTGGAGGAAGTTAATCTCTGGGAGATCCGCTCCGCCAGATATTCAGGTCCCAGGCCATGGAGGGTTTTGTAAACCAAAACCATGACCTTAAACCTTATCAAGGGAGCAACGGATACAAAATCTGTTTAGAAAAGTGCCCTGTAGGAATCAAGGCATGAGGAGCAATGTGATCTGTTGAACACAGAGGAAGATGCTGAAGAAGAGAAAATTGGCCTGCAAGGCACTCACCATCAGGAGAGTCAGCAATCCCATCATCACTCCCAACATGATGTAAAGGTTCGTGGTCAGGCCCCCGGCCCACAGAGGTCCAAGGATGGTTGCGATTCCACCGACAGAGCGCCGGAGACCCTGGCTGAACCCTACCAAAACCAAAGCTTGTTATTAGATCGGTGCCTCTCCTTTCTCCCAAAGAATGGCATTCAAGTTGGCATCAAGTCAAGTATTAGAATATGAAACCGATTAAAAGCACAGCTGAAACTATATCAACAGAAATATCATTTTTTTTAAAAAAGTCCCACACAGAGGAAGATAAGTAGGTGCTATGTCTCACAGACCTATTTGTATGGGTACCATTTTAAAAACAACTCAGCATCACTGCAGCAACTTCTAGGGAACAAGTTCTGAGGCGTTGTGAAGGTGCATGGAAACTGGACCACTACCTTCCTCTTGGTGCATGAACTCTTCAACACTGAGAGGTGCAACCACCAAACTACATTCCTCAGTGGAGATACCTTCCTCCACTCCTGATACCTTCTCTGAAACATCTGATGGGACTGTGTGGTTGGGTCCTCTCTGTGGCTGCTCCCAGGCTGTGGAATCCTCTCCCTCATGAGGCTGGGTGGACTCCCTCCCACTGATGGTTAAGCTACTGTAATAGACATTGGCATTTCATTCTGGAAGGGATCCAGTTCTGAAACGAAACACAGCAGAACAGCTGCTGTTCAGTACCAGGATCCACCTTCCAGAACAAAATCAACCAGGCTCTTACCTTGTTCTGGGTCGCGCGGGGCTAAACTCCAATGAGGAAGCAGCCGCGGAGACGTCGTCTTTCACTCTCCCTGGCACTGGCCAATCAGGAGCTGTGCATGGGGCATGCAATATCCCTCCGCCCTGTCTGATTGGCCAGCGCCAAGGAGAGTGAAAGAGGATGGGTCTGAAGCTGCTTCCTCCTTGGAGTTTAGCCCCGTGCTACCCAAAACAAGGTAAGAGCTTGATTGATTTCGTTCTGGAAGGTGGATCCTGGTACCGAACAGCAGCTGTTCTGCCGTGTTTTGTTTCGGAACCAGTTCCCTTCCGAAATGAAATGCCCATGTCTATACTGTACTGCAGCTATCACTGGGCTCACGACCTGGAGGTCAATCCCAGGTAGCCGCCTCAAGGTTCACTCAGCCTTCCATCCTTTTGAGGGTGGTAAAATGAGTACCCAGCTCGCGGGGGGGGGATGTGTAGCCCGCATAATTACTTGTAAACAGCCCAGATAGTGCTTTAAAGTATTATGGGGTGGTAGATAAGCAGCACACTTTTCTTTTCTTTTCTAAAATTCCCCTTGGGGTTTCTCTGCCAGAGTTTCTCCTCCCCACGCATTATTGCAGCTCTGCCTTTCTATCCTCCATGTGCCAAGGCAAACCATCTTCTCCTCTCCAGGGCTCATCTCTTCTCCCCAAGGGATTTCTGACACCACTTAGAATCATAGAATCACAGAGTTGGAAGAGACCTCAAGGGCCATCTAGTCCAATCCCCTGCCATGCAGGAACCCCATCACAATATTTCCGACAGGTGGCCAACCAGCCTCTGCTTTAAAACCTCCAAAGAAGGAGACTCCACCACCCTCCTTTGTGGCAGCATATTCCACTGCCCAACAGCTCTAACCGTCATGAAGTTCTTCCCAATGTTTAAATGGAATCTATTTTCCTGTAGTTTGAAACCATTGCCCTGAGTCCTGGTCTCTGAAGCCATGGAGTGGGCCTCAGTTTGAGACCCAGCTTTTTTGGCACTGAGGCTCCTCCTCCTTTCTTGAGTCCATCAGCCGATCCTCTGGATCTCCTGGCCACTCCAAGAGTGGTTCTGTCCATGCTCCAGGATCTGGGTGGGAGAGTGAAGGCCGACAGGCAGGGCCATCCTTCCCACTGTCCTCACCACAGGCCACGGAGGAACCCAATCGTGCAACGGTTCCCAACCTTGGGTCCTCAGGTGTTCTTGGACTAAAACTCCCAGAGCTCTGGCTGAAATGGCCAGGGTTTTTGGGAACTGTAGTCCAAGAACAACTGAAGATCCTAAGCTGGAAACTACTGCTGTACAGCATTTTATAAAGAGAGAAATCAATAAATAGATAAAACCTATCAGATTTACAAACGGCGTCTTCTTCCAAAACTGGACCTTAGGGGAATGAATGTAAGAGTAAAAAAAGGTAAATAAACATCAAGCAACAAACAACCCAATAAAACTGAAAGGAATGTGGCTACAAAGAAGCAGAAAAGGGGAATTTAAAATGTACACTTTCTGCCTTGCAATTAATTTGAAAGACTGACTGACTTAAGAAGTTTAAAGAAAACTTCTTCACACTAACCCTCCCCCAAACTGCCCAAAAATAATATGATTTGCCATTAGCAAAACTATCTGGGGCTTCTACTGTCTTCAGAACAACATTTGAGTCTACTTTTTGTGAAATCCTACAAAGAAAAACAGTTTATTGCTCTATTGGACTACATTTGTTGTTTTTAATATGGCCATTATACAATACAGTATGCAGGTACCTGATTCTGAAATTGTTCTGGTGCAAATCTGATGCAGACATTTAGTTAGTTATTTTGTTATTTATTTAGTTAGTTGATTTATATACTGCTGGTCTGGCAGTATATAAATCACTTTGGGTGAATTACAACTGCACATTATCTACATTTCTAAAGTACATAAATGGGAGGAGTTGTTCTGTCAATACTGCAGAAGTACTCAATGTCTTAACATTAAGCCATTTATTTATTTATTTATTTATTTATTTATTTATCAATGTCATAACATTAAGCCACAAATGGCAGAAAGATTAATAACCCATTGAGCAAAATTAAAGAAAGAAAGAAGAAAAAAGAAAAAGAAAAGGAAGAAAGAAGGAAGGAAGGAAAGAAAGAAGAAAGAAAGGAAGGAAGGAAGGAAGGAAGGAAGAAAGGAAGGAAGGAAGGAAGGAAGGAAGGAAGGAAGGAAGGAAGGAAGGAAGGAAGAAGAGGCAAAGTATTGTAGCACTCCGAACAGTTTATTACAGTACATGCTCTGGCAGATCAAAACCCACTTCTTCAGAAACAGGTAAGAGAGCAATGTTAGGGAATGATCAAGCTCACCTTGAGTTCTCTCCGCTGTGACTTTAGAAAAAAGTGACACCTGGGAGACAGCCACAAAGGGCAGGCCCAGGACCTGCAGGAAAACGCCCACCACCAGCTCTGTCAGGAGGACAGGAAAGGTGCCTGAAAGTGACAAATCATATAAGATGAGGTAGGATATATTAGATGAAGTCTACCTCCCCAAGCTTCACCCGGACGCAAACCGTCACCTGCCCCATTCTTCCACACCAGAACCGTCAACTCTGAAACCTTTCTCCCCAGCTGCAAAACTTTGAAACATTTGTCAGGAGTTCTCCCATTTGGAAGATACATGTTCTGTGCAAACGGAACAAGGCTACATGGAGTTTTAGAAGCCAGAAGCCTCAAAGGCATGCCCCTTCTTTGATCAACCAGCCAGCTGTTGCTGTGTACAGATTTTTTTTCACAACTGGAAAAGATCCCAGTTGCGCGCAGAGCCATTGTTGCCCAAACGGCAAGAAACTCAGTTGGGAGGGAGAAGCCATCCTTAGCAGAAGCAAGAACTCCCATCAAACTGTCCCAAATTGTTGAGACAGCTTCTTTTGTCCAGCACAAGTAATTTTGTGACAATATTCACATATCTAGCAGATGATCTCCAATTTTTGTTGTTCACCGCCATAGTTAGTAATTGGGGAGATTCTCAGATCTGTGATCCAGGCTGTTTGAGGAGTTCTAGGAGTTAGAGATTTTTAAAAAGTTAGCTTTACAAGCTCTAGGTCAGTGGTGGCGAACCTTCGGCACTCCAGATGTTTTGGACTGCAACTCCTAGGATTCCAAGCATGTACAAGTGGACCCTCATATAACAAACAGCTTGTATAACATAACATCTGTACAACATAAAAAATTCTGGATATAGGGGAAATTTGCTTAACATAACCGCCTATGGGGAAGAGCTGTACAACATAAAAATGGGATTACTCCATTTTCAATGCATCCCTATGAGAATTTGTATAAGGGAAATTTTGCTTAATATAATTTCATTTGGAACGAATTAATTCCTTTATGCAAGGTACCACTGTATTGCCAATGACAAAGGACTGTGGGAGTTGTGGTCCAAAACATTTGGAGTGCCAAAGGTTCGCCCTCACTGCTCTAGGTTTTATCTCATGCTCTCTCAATTTAATCCAACTGTAGAATGTCCTGATTATCGAAGGAGAATTAGAGCTTTATTCAAGCTGGGTTTCCCTCAGGAGAATATGAGGTAGTTTCCTCATAGAGGCCATCAGGAGGCCTCAAATGGACCTTTCCTGATTCTTCCCCATCATTGGGCCAGGGGCATATCTGGGGCGGGGGGGGCAGAAGGGTACATCTGCCCGGGGCACAGCAATCTGGGGGTGCCTGGAGGGGGAGGGGGAGGAGGAGGAGGAGGAAACCGTGCACCCTCCCGCCACCCAGCAGTCCTCCTTTCCCCTAAGGCCTGGTGATGGTGGCCATGGTGCCCTCCTCCTCCTCCTCTTCCTCGCCTTGGTGGGAGAGGTGTAAGGTGCGCGCGCTCTCTCCCGTGCTCCTGCCTGCTTCACCGCTCACCTTGCGTACACATGCACATGCCCGCACGCGCACCGACCCACCCCACGCCCTCAGGGTTCAGTCCCCTGTTGCTGGGTGGATGCGATTGGGGGTGGGGGGCTTCAGCAGGAAGTGTGCAAAAATGAACGTTGTCCCCCAGGCGCTCCTCATCCTGGCTACGCCTCTGCATTGGGCACCGTTACCTTGAGGACGTCCAAGGAACAGCAAGCACCAGACACAAGCTACATGGCAGATGACCAGGCCCAGAACCAAGATGACACGGTCCGACAGGCGGGCGCTGAGGAAGCGCACCAGAAAGAATCCCACAATGACCTGAAGGAAGACCAGGAGGAAGTCATGCGTGGGTTGCTCCATTCGAGCCCAGAACTGGTTACTGACTCGGATTGCTCTCCAGGGCTTCCCACCAGCCGTTACTTGTTCCATTTAAAGAGCAGGAACTGAATCCACGCGCAAAACGCGGGGCTTAGCTTCCTGGCTAGAGCCGAACTCGAGAAACATGTTCTTTTTAGGTTATAGCTCCCAGAACAGGTGTGCTGGCTGTGGGTTTCTGGGAGATGTAGTCCAAAAAGCAGTACGTCCTGTTCTAGGGGCTGTCTCCATTTACAAAAATAAAATTAAAACAAAAAACAAAGAAAACCATTCCGACCAAATGCATTCTGTAGTTTCATCAAGGATGCACACAGAAGCCTCCAAATCAATCAAGAATCAAGTCCCAGAACACGGCGGCCAGATTGCTGACTGGGACTAGAAAATACGATCATATATCCCCAGCGCTGGCCGCCCTGCACTGGCTTCCAGTTTCGGTTCCGCATCGACTTAAAGGTTCTAACTATGACATACAAAGCCCTAAATGTTTTAGGACCTCGCTACTTGTCAGAGGGCCTTCTCCCATTGAAAACTGCCCATAATACCTGATCCTTCCAGGCTAGGCGTTTGAGGTAACTAACACCACGAGAGGCCCGAAAGGAAAAAACTAGAAATAGGGCCTTTTCCACCACTGCCTCTCACCCGTGGAATAACCTTCCACCAGACATCCGCCTGGCCCCCTCTTTGGCTGCCTTTAAAAAAAACTATTAAAAACTTGGCTATTTAAGCAGGCATTCCCTCAAACATAACGCAATTTTAGTGTTCACCCATTAAATCATGATTTTAACCTATTAGCTTGCCATTAATAGTACATAATTTTATGTCACATTAATGTTAATTTTACTT
This sequence comes from Phrynocephalus guinanensis, assembly GCA_037367245.1. Lineage (NCBI taxonomy): Eukaryota > Metazoa > Chordata > Lepidosauria > Squamata > Agamidae > Phrynocephalus > Phrynocephalus guinanensis. The sequence goes on from CM074735.1 coordinate 132,447,841, forward strand.
TTATTTCTATTTTATTATGTTACTGTATTTTATGTTTTTATTGTATGAATTATTTGAATGTACAGTGGAACCTTGACCTACGTCATTAATCCATTCGGGAGGTCTAGACATAAGTCAAACATGCCTTCAAGTCAAACGAACTTTTCCCATAGAAAGTAATGGGAAAATGGATTAATCCGTTCCAGATGATGAAAATTTAACACAAATTTGACAAATTTGACTGGGATAGGAGATTCCTTCTGGGGATGTAAATGAAATGTCTCTTCAAAGAGAGGAGGAGGCAATGGAATTACAGTCCACAAGTTATACGCCCCCACTTTTTAATGTTCATAGCAACAATGTCTAACATTTAAGTTTTACTTATTTTTAACCTGACGTTCCAAGTTCTGAACAACCCTATGCATACCATTAGAGTCCCACAACTGTACAGCTCCCCAACTAAAATGCTTCCATTGTGGACCAGAATTCTGCAGCCAGATTTTTTACAAGACGGAGCCGACTGTCTAACCAGCGAGGCGAGCCCCGAGCTCCCGGCCCTTCTTCTCCTCCGGCAGCAGCGGCGGCTTCGGTGAGGCCGAGGACCAGCTCCAGGTGCTCTGAGCTGGCCTCGCCGAACGCCGCTGCCGGAGGAGAGGAAGAAGGCAGGAGCAGTTTGGAGGCGGCAGCCGCGATGCTGGGTTGTGGCTGCCGCCCAATCCCGGTGCCTTGCGCCGGGGCTCCGAGCTGTAAGTCAAAGCCTGCGACTCAAGTCAAACAGGCCCCTTCTTGCTGCAAGTCAAATATGATGCAAGTCAAGCAGCATGTAAGTCAAGGTTGCACTGTATTAATTGTTGTAAACCGCCCAGAGTGACCTCACTGCCAGATGGGCGGTATAAAATTCCAATAAATAAATAAATAAATACCACATCCACAAAAACACACCCTTCCCTTGGTCATAAACTATGGGAGGTGTTCACTCTCGTGTTTCACACTCACCTCTGCTCCACACAGGAAATACATAATGCTGTTCTCCAGTTCCCCAAAGCTCAAGTATCGCTGGGTGATTGGAGTCACCATGGTCTAAAGTGAAAGAGAAGTATGAATACCACCAGCCAGACACTGGTTTCTGCGGGCTACTGGGAGAGCTAGCTCTCTTGCAACATACAAGTTTCCACACGCTATCAGCTCTGGTCATGACCCCAGACACTTAAGAATCGTTTGGCATTACAATTTTGACCATAAGTCACACACACAGGTGCTAGAAGCATTACCACTGAAAAACAGTTTCCCCTTTCCTTTTTAGAAGGGTAGGAGACACTCTGGATTGCCAGTTTGCAGGGCTGTATGGTGTGGCATACGTTCTGTCATTTCAGTGGTAAAGTGGGGGGATATAAATGTAATAAAGTTGGTACAACTATCAGAATCCTACACCCAGTCTGCAGTAGTCACTAAGGCCATAGGTCCTGCCCTGACTGGTTCAACAACTTATTGCAGCAATGAAGATTGTGATATATTGAATTGTTCCTTGTTGTTGTTTCGACTTATTATACCACTCCCTATTGCTAAATCTCTCTTGGGCAGTTTATAATTTAATTATGCAAAGATCAACTACAGAGAGAGAGAGAGAGAGAGAGAGAGAGAGAGAGAGAGAGATGGGTACTCATTTTACTGACCTCGGAAGGATACAACCCTGAGTGAACCTACAACCGGCTATCTGAGCCTGTTGTGATCACACTCAGATCGTGAGCAGAGACTTGACTGCAGTACTGCAGTATAACCACTGTGGCATGAGACTTTTATTAGGGAATTCATGCCTCAGCTAGGGAGAGGTCACCCAAAGATTTTGTTGGTATCTACCAACTTAAGGGCTCTGAGCTATCCATGACGGATCGGGAAAGAGATCTTGGTGTGTTGGTGGACAGCTCCATGAAGGTGTCTACCCAATGTGTGGCAGCGGTGAAGAAGGCCAATTCCATGCTAGGGATTATCAAAAAGGGGATAAAAAATAAAACAGCCAACATTATAATGCCATTATACAAAACAATAGTAAGCCCACAATTCTGGTCTCCGCATCTCAAAAAAGACAGTAGAACTGGAAAAGGTGCAGAAGAGAGCGACTAAAACAATTACTGGGCTGGGGCACCTCCCTTATGAGGAAAGGCTAAAAAATTTGAGGCTCGTTAGTCTGGAAAAAAGGCACCTGAGGGGGGATATGATTGAAATGTACAAAATAATGCAGGGCATGAGTAAAGTGGACACCCAGCGCGTTGTTACTCTGTGGAACTCCCTGCCACAGGATGTGGTGATGGCATCTGGCCTGGATGCCCTCAAAAGGAGATTGGACAGATTCCTGGAGGAAAAGTCCATCACAGGTTACAAACCATGAGGGAGATGTATCATCTCCAAGCTTAAAACTGGGGTACCTCAAGGACCAGATGCAGGGGAGTGTCATCAGGAGACAGATATCTAGTCTTGTGCGCTCCCAGACGTATCTGGTGCCACTGTGAGATACAGGAAGCTGGACTAGATGGGCCTTTGGCCTGATCCAGCATGGCTCTTCTTATGTTCTTATGAGGGACAAATAGTGGCTCACACCATTCCGTGTATATCTGGATGTTATGCTGGCACTGTGGAAAAGACAGCTCTTCCCCAGTTGACAGAGTGTCAACTCTTAAAGGAGTAGAGAAGCCATGACCATCCAGGACACTGTCCTAGGTTGAGGCCTGATGTCCAGTACCTCACTCCAGTAATTAAAATACAACCATCATTCACGCAGAACTTTTCAATTATCCCAGGAAGGTGCATTTCAAGTGTTCGCATGTTACACCATTCTCTTTTCATCCTTCTTGTCCCTTATCATCATGGTCTGGCCTACCACTTCCACAATCATCCAAATTCCTTCTCCTTTTTTTAAAAAAAAAGTTAAGTAAGTGAAATAGCAATACAGTCATACCTCTTAAAATGAATTTAATTCATTCTATGGGTCAATTTGTTTTAAGGAAAATTTGTTTTACAAAACCTGGTTCCACATAGGAATGAATTTAAAATGGATGAATCTGTTCTGGAGGCTATGGGTTGCTCGGTTTTATGAAAATTTTGTCTTATGAAACACAGTTTTCTCCATTCCGGAGGCTAGAATAAAGACAAAAATAACCAGGGTTTTTTCCTTAGTACATGCGGAACAGTTTTTTTTATCTTAAAAAGCATCCCACAGGGATTTTTTTGTCGTAAGAAGCATTCTTATTCCCAGAATTTTTTTTCCTATGAGTTTTTTTGTCTTACAAGGCATTTTGTCTTAAGAGGTACCACTTACACTGACAAGACATGGCATACGTCTGAATCAGTCCTCTGTCAGTTTAGTGCTATAGCACGAAGGTATGAAATATACACATACATAAAACGCAGTTTAGAAATTGCACTGCCGTTATATTCCTCATCGCTTCATTCAGGGGGAGAAAAGCTTGCAGCTTGCAACCTGCACTGAGCCAATAACAGGAAGCTTAGATGCAGCTAACTCTTGCCAAGTCTCAAAGCATTTCAGTCGAGGCCTTTGATCTCAGGTGAGACACACCTAGGTGTGTCTGTCTGGCAGAACTCTCAAAATGGAAAACTGGGGGATTTGTAGCGTACGAAATCCCACCCCTATTGTGACAAATGTCATGCCTTCTGCCGTTAAGGTGCTTCTTCTTTAGTGACAGTAGAGATGAGGATAACTAAAATATGAACCACAATATTCAACCAATATCTCTGATTTGATATTTGCCCATTCAAATTTGTAAGGTCCAGAGATCAGAAGGATTATGAAGGGACATGTATTTCCCTTTTTGATTTGTCCTTTAAAAAAAAAAAAAAGAGAGAGAGACAGCCCATGGCTGTCTTAAAAAACAACAACTCCAAAAGTGGTCCCTGCCCCTTCTAAGCCCTACATCACCTCTCACCCTTTACTGCCACTGGTGCCTGGGTCTCTATTGTAGTCAAGATGGCCGCCCAGTTTCCCTTAAGGCCTGAGGGAAACCGGGTTGCCTTTTGTAAAGATGGCGGTGGCTTCACTTAGGAGAAAAGGAAGCCAAGGTCACCATCCCTGCAAAAGGAACGGTTTGTTAGTTCATGGGTGGGGGATTCATGGTTCATGGTTTGTCAACCTTCACAAGCCATGATGAACCGCCATTTTGGTGGTTCATCCCCATCTCTAGCTGTCTGATATTAGTTAGTGAGTACATGTATTAGACAGGATGTTCTATATACAGTGGACCCTTGTATAACAAACAGCTTGTATAACATAAAATTTGTACAATATAAAAAATTCCGGAGATAGGGAAAATTTGCTTAACATAATCACCTATGGGGAGAATCCATACAACATAAAAATGGGATCACTCCTTTTTCAATGCATTCCTATGGGAATTTGTATAAAGGAAAATTTGCTTAACATAATTTCATTTGGAACGAATTAATTCCTTTATACAAGGTACCACTGTATATGTTTGATATGTATTTAATTGATTTAAAGATGGAGTCTGTAAAAGTGCAAAGTCATAGTGACTCAATGTATAGTTTTTTTCTAAAGGAGTGCAGATGTTAAGAATTAGCATAATGACTTTGGGCTGATGCAAGGGGTTGCAATTACTATGAGGTAATGTCATTTATGATTGGACAGAGACATGTATAAAAATGTTCTGCAAACCATTATTCATTGGGCCTTCCCTGTCGTATGTACTGAATGCTGTTATGCTGTTATACTTTGTTGAACTTTGTAGAAGTTCTGTGATGCTGTGATATATTTTTGTACAGTTTGTAATAATAGCTGTTTGGTTTTAAGAAAACTCTGTCTCTGGCTAACTATTTATTCAATAAGTATTGCTTCCGCTGGCTGATCAAATAGCACATAATCTGAACACGAGAAGCAGGTGTTGTACCACACAGAACTCCACCTCAAAACAGACGACCACTCATGCCAAAGGATTTACCTCCAGTGCAGTTTGATTGAAGAGTGTGACGAACTGGGCCGTGAGCACCACCACCTCCTCTCTCAAGTACTCTGAAACAGAAGAACATGACCTGATGAGATTCACAATATTCTTCCTCACAAGGCAGCCAAATTGTCCCAAAGCCTTCAACGGACACTTTCTCAAAGGACCTAACATACAAAGATGAAAAGGCTTCTCGGTTGTGGCACCCCAGTGATACAACACTCCCCCTACACAGGTCCAAATGCCACTAATTGCAAAATCCTTCTTTATCGAAGCATTCTGAATGGATGGATTCCACCTCGTTGATTCCACCTGGTTGCTTTTTCTTTCATGACGAAAAGAGGAAAGTGGACATGTTGGTTCGCAGGAACCAAATGAAATCTAAAAGGAAGGGACACCTTTAGCAGGCAGAGATACATATTAACAGAATTTGCAAGCTTTGGAGATCTTCCAAAACTCTTCCTAAGACTAGATGGTAAGAAAATACAGGGGTACCTTGTATAAAGGAATTAATTCGTTCCAAATGAAATCGTGTTAAGCAAATTTTCCTTTATACAAATTTCCCATAGGAATGCATGGAAACAGAGTAATCCCTAATCGTGATCATTTTTATGTTGTACGGATTTGCCCCATAGGCGATATGTTAAGCAAATTTCCCCTATCTCCAGAATTTTTTATGTTGTACAGATTTTTTTGTTATACAAACCATATGTTATACGAGGGTCCACTGTATATGTACAGTAACCCCCCGCCATTTCGCGGTTCATGTACTGCCGTCCCGCTATATCGCGGGACCGCAGTACATGCTGGGGCTCCAGCTGATTGGTACCCCAGCGCCAATCAGTTGGAGCGCGCCTCTTTTTAAATGCCTTCCAGTCACGGAGCTAAGTCTGCCTCCATGACTGGAAGAGATTTTAAAAGGGGTGCTCCGCTTCCCCCCACCCCAACCCCCAGGGGCTTGGAGAAGCAGCACACCGCTTTTTAGATCCCTTCCAGTCACGCAGGCAAGTCTATCTCCGTGACTGGAAGGGATTTTAAAAGGAGCGTGCCACTTTCCCCTCTCCCCGCAGGGGCTCCAGAGAAGCAGTGCACCCTTTTAAAATCCCTTCCAGTCCCGGTCCATCTCCACTGAAATGCATTGGCTCAATGCATTTCAAAGGAGAATTTTTTCCCCCATTGGTATGCATTGAGATTGCACGGAGATTGCAGAGGAGCACTGGAAGAGACCCTGTCCAAAAACAAAACACCCATCTCTAAAACCATCCCATCGTGCTTAATTTTATTTATTTATTTATTTATTTATTTTAAGCTTATATCCCGCCCATCTTCCCTGCGGGAACTCTGGGCGGCTAACAGTAATAAAAACACATAAAACAAGCAGATAAACCTCCGAGCAATAAGGCGACGGAGGGCAAGATGGCGGCAAGTCGGATCAGAGAAAGAAGTGAAGGGGGGGAAAACTAACTAACATGGTCACCAAAGGCCTCTTTAAAAAGAAAGGTCTTCAAGGCCTTCTTAAAGGCAGGCAGGGGCTCCAGCAGGCGCAGCACGAGGCTCTGCCGCAGCACGAGGCTCTTAAGCCATCTCTGGCCGGTTTACAATATAATTATGCAAGCTACACACTGACCTCTCTGGCAAGCTAAGTACACATTTTACTGACTTCGGAAGGATAGAAGGCCGAGTGTCAAGCTAAGTACACATTTTACTGACCTCGGAAGGATGGAAGGCCGAGTGAACCTTGAGCTGGCTACCTGGAATCGAACCCCAGGTCGTGAGCACAGTTACAGCTGCCGCACAGCAGCTTAACCACTGCACCATGAAGCTCCTACCAAAGTCACAAAATAAACAAACTAGTAATGCTAGCTATCTTCAGTGCCTTTGCCTCTAAGTGGCATTTATTCACCTCCCATGGAGCTGAAATCATGGAAGGGGCTCTTCTCTTTCTTGTCAGCTGCCTCCTCATCAGCGAGGTGTCCGTTGGGCACGTAGCGAAACTCATCCCCCAGGGAAGGCTCCGGGCGCTCTACAGCAGTGGTGCTGCCATAGCCTCCCCTCTCCACTGCCTCTTCCGGGCCAGCCTCGTGCCGCATGAGAGGCTCCACTTCTTCTTCGTCCAGTGCATCCTGCGGTACCCTCAGCCCAGCTCTTGAGGGCTGGGCCGAGGGTGGCAGCTGGAGGTCATAGTACATGGTCACAACAACGACCTGAAGCAGGATCCACACCAGGCACATGAAGAGCTGAGGACAAAAAAGCAAGAGGGGATTGAAAAGGGAATAGAGAGAAAAGGCAGAACGTTGTCCATCGAGTCTGGAGCTAAAACAAGACAACAACTAAGGTGGAGAATGCCCAAATAATTACCATTCCTTCTGCTCTGGTCAGACCCCACCTGGAGTACTGTGTCTGTGTCCAGTTTTGTGTGCCTCAATAGAATGTAAATCCAAAAATGACCTTGACATGTTAGAGTGCTGGGCCAAAGCTAACGGAATGGGTTTCAACAGAGGGAAATGTAGGGTGGTGCATCTAGGTAAAAAGAATGAATTGCACAGATATAGGATGGGAGATGCCTGGCTGGAAAATAGAACCTGCGAAAGGGATCTGGGAGTCTTGGCGGATCACAAATGGAACATGAGTCAGCAGTGTGATGCGGCGGCCAGGAAAGTAAATGCGATTCTTGGTTGCATCAACAGAATCATAGTGTTTAGATCAAGGGAAGTGATAGTACCACTCTATTCTGCTCTGGTCAGTCCCCACCTGGAGTACTGAGTCCAGTTTTGCCCACCTCAATTTAAAAAGGATGTTAAGAACCTTGAATGGGTCCAGAGGAGAGCAAACAGGATGGTCTGGAAGAAATGTCTTAAGAGGACCGGCTTAGGGAGCTAGGAATGTTTAGCCTTACAAAAAGAAGGCTGAGAGGGGTTATGATAGCTAAGTTTATGTATTTGAAAGGATGTCCTATGGAACCGGGGATATGTTTTCCATGGATTTAGAAACTAGGACTTGGGGCAATGGTTTCAAACTACAGGAAAAGAGATTCAATTTACTGTAAACATTAGGAAGAGCTTCCTGGAGGTTAGAGCCGTTCGGCAATGGAAGATGCTGCCATTTTAAGCAGAGGCTGGATGACCATATGTCACGAGCACTGTGATTGGCATTCCTGCACAGCAGGGGGTTGGACTGGATGGCCTTTGAGGTCTCTTCCAACTCTATGATTCTATGGTTCTATATATTAGCTATCTAAAGGGAAAACAGTATGATCTGTTTTATGCACATAGTAAAGGGGGGGGGAAGCAAAGCATGCTGATTATACAGTGCCCCAAAGTGCTTGAAATGCTCTCTGGGGAGTTTGTAATTTAATTTTGCAGAGTACACATTGCCCCTGTCCAGCCATCATGCTGGGGCTCAAATGACCCACCTCAGAATGATGGAAGGTTGACTGAACCTTGAGTCATCTACTTGGAAATGAACCTGGGTCTTGAGCAGAGTTTTGACTGAAGTACTGCAGTTTAACCATTGCACCATGAGGTATCCCTCCCTAGCCCAGTTACTTTGGCACCTCAGTGCAAAAACGCCACCCACCAGGCTCCTGTCATAACCGGCACTGAAAACGCTACAACAATAATGGACGAACTAACTAGCCCTATGCTTCTTTATCACAAATCACCACCAAGTCTGCTGCCTGAAAAGGGTTGCTTCAGTTTACCTAATGGTAAGGCTGGCCCTATATAACAGTACATTAGTTCTGCTTCATTATATCTTAGAACGGAACCAAGTGTGAAGCATGCCAACTGGCTTTCAACAGACCTTTCTAAGAAAAAAAATGTTGCCACTCACCCCAGGCGACGTGAACTTATTGACCACGAAAGGCCCGATCTGGAAATTACAGAGGCGCAGGAAAAGGTTGCAGGCTGGGCCTAAAAGCAGAAAGGACAGGTCAGACATCTGAAGATGACACGCTTATGAAATAGCACAGCTAACTGGGGCATGACCCACCAATGGAGTCAAACCTCTGGATTACAGGTCAGTACGACCGCCGTATGCGCAGGGGATTAGATCCGGGATCCCCCGTGGAGAGTGAAATCTGCAGATAAGAGCAAACACTCTTATCCGAGGATAATGGAGGCAGAAGGGGTGGTGGGGTGACGGGGTGAAAACTTTCACCCCCGACACCCCCCCCCCCCAAATGGCAAGGAGGGAAGAACGTTTTTTGCCCCCTTTCTCCTTGCCAATTGGCTGCGGCAAGGAGAAAAGGAAAAGAAAAAAATCTTTATTCCCTCCTTGCCGCCACTACCAGACTGGCCAGGCACCCTCCGGAGGGGTGGGGTGGGGGACTCACCCGGCTGGCCAACCGGCCTTTGAACTTCCGGGTTGGGTCCCAGGCGGCAGATCGGACATTTTTAACTTCCTGCTCAAACTTTCAATCCGCCTGGCATCTTAGCAGGAAATTTCCCGCCTGGGACCTGAGCAGGAAATTCAAAGTCCTCACCTCACCCCTCTGGAGAGTACCTGGCCGGCAGCGGGGGGTTTTCCCCTACTGCCACTGCTAACGCTGCCGGCCAGGCACTCTCCAGAGGGGTGAGGTGGGGACTTTGAATTTCCCACTCAGGTCCCAGGCAGCAAAGCAAAAAGCAAAGTGTTTTGCTTATATACCGCCCATACCACTTCATGTAGTCTCTGGTTGGTTTAGAGTTTTTAATTACAGTATGCAGGCTACACATTGCCCTCCCACCCCCGCAAGCTGGATACCCATTGTACCAATCTCGGATGCATCTGCATCAGATTTCAGAAATGTTGCCTTTTTTTTGAATTGCAATGCCCATAATCCCCTCATCAGATATGCTTTGTGGGAGTTGCCGTCAAAAACCCCCACAAAGCATTCCAATTTCTGAACATCACAGGCAAACACTGTATTGTGTCAAGCCTTCAGTTTTCATTCGGTCAATGGGGCGCAATGCACCTTTACGTTGATGCTCCTGATGTACCAGCTCTATTAGACAGGCTTTAAATGAAAAAGGAATTAGGGATTTTTTTTTTTAAATCAAGTACGGAAATGTCTCCCAAATTCCTCACAAAAACTGAATTAATTAATTTGCTACCTTTCTCCCCAGCAGGAGACCGAAGGTAACTTGCCACAATAAAACCACACAATAATCAAGATTTAAAATGGGATTAATTAATGTTAACTCACTTGTTTGAGAGATCAACCCATTCTGGAAACATCTGAGATTCAAAATCAAAACATCCTTTTTTAAAAGTGGCATGTTTGTGGTACTCTAAATACTAGCTCATCCTGCATTTGTCTTCCTTGGTCAAGTCCCCATGAGATATGGCTGCAGGCTGAACAGGGTGGGATTTGTAGTCATAAGAACATAAGAATATAAAAAGAGCCATGCTGGATCAGGCCAAAGACCCATCTAGTCCAGCTTCCCGTATCTTACAGTGGCCCGACCAGATGCATCCAGGAGTGCATGAGACTAGATATCTACCTCCTGATACCACTCCCCTGCATCTGGCCCTTGAAGTATCCTGGTTTAAAACCTGGAGATTACACACCTCCATCATGGTTTGTAACCTGTGATGGACTTTTCCTCCAGGAATCTGTCCAATCCCCTTTTGAAGGCATCCAGGCCAGATGCCATCACCAAACACTAAGGAGGATACCAGGCTGCCATGCACAGAATCCATAGGAATTATACTTCGGAAAAGTCACTTGTGGGCTCCAGCCCCCCAGAATCCCCAACCAGCTTAGTCAATAACCATAGTGGATGAAGATTCATAGGATAGATCCATAACGTTTCCAAGCTCTGATGGACTTGAAAAGAGAGATGGCCACGTTTTTTTCCTCCCTTGTTTTTCAATACTCCCCCCAAATGCCCTGAGAGAAGTTACAGCTGCAAGAACCCGGCAGGCAAGTCCAAACTTCTGCCCTCCTCATGTTTTGGACCACAACTCCCAGAACTCTAAGCTTAGCTTGCCTTTGACAAAGGACTATGGGAGTTGTGGTTCAAAACATCTTGGGGGGGGGGGGAGTTTGGACATGCCTGCCAAACGTGAAACTGAAGAAGGCTAGGCTCTAGTCAAGAATGAGAAGTCTTACCGACCAGCAGGCCAAACTGCCGGCATGCCATGACGCCTGCGAACACAGTGGCACGCTCCTCAGACGCAGTGGTGCGAGTAAGGTAACCAAAGATGGATGCCCCTGCTCCAGTTCCCACACCTGCAGAGGAGAGATGGAGAATGAAATAAGAATGTGTGCCACCAAAAAGCCAGCCCATCCACACTACCCAAGATTCAAGGTAGTCTACCCTTCCTCAGTTTGATGTCCTCCAGGTGGGTTGGATTACAGTCTTCATCACTGCAAGCTACCACACCCAATAAGTATGACTGTGTTGTCTGCAAACTAGAGGCATTGTTATAGTCCAACACAGAGAAGAAGGCAAGAGTAAATGACTGCTGAATTTCTGACCTTGGAAATCTTATGATGAAACAAACCAAAATAAAACAAGAGATTGTGCTGGAAGATGAGATTCACAGGTCAGAAGGCACTCAAAGAGGAACAAAGGATAAGTACGAATAGCACTGCAGGTGCTATACAACTAGATTAAAACTGAAAGGATGTCTTGTACCTGATGTGCACAAAAGTGAAAGTACAACGCTACACAATACATGCAGTTGGAACATGGGATGTATGAATCAAGGTAACCTGGATACTGTAAAGAGAAAGAATGGAACATTTAATCATTGCAGTGCCTTGGTGTCAGTGAAATAAAGTGAACTGGACTATGATGCTTTCAGTCAACTACAAAGTATTTTATTCTGGAAACAAATAAAGGGGGTGGCTCTACTGCAGAGTAAAGATGTAGCACAATCAGGGGCTTTAATGCAAAATCTGATCAAATAATATCAATCAGAACTATGGGAAAACTATCAACACAACGATCATTCAAGTTGATGTTCCAACTACAAATTATGAAGAAGAAGAAATCAAAAACTTTAATGCAAATGTACAGGATAGAATTGAACATATATCAAAACAAGCTTTGATGGATTATGGAACAAAAATTGTTAAGGAAGCAAAAGCAAACAATGGCAGACGAGTAAGAATTCTGAATGCAATTTTTCAGTGAGTATCGCACAGAACCAAATAGAAATATTACAATGATCAGTAAAAAGAAACAGAAGATAACATCAAGAGGCAAAACAAAATATCTCTCCTAGGAGATAGAAGACACCAAAGGAAAATTTAAACCTAGGTTAGTAGTGCTGAAATACCAGCAAGGGAACTTATTCTCTGACTAGAAAAAATACAGAGAAGGTGTTAACAATATTTTGAAGGCCTATATACAGAAGATAAATGGATGGCAGATTACTTTGAAGAGGAACTCTCTGGCAAAGAAATGGCAATTCTAGAAAGTGAAATGAAATCTGCTCTGGAAACACTGTTAAGAAATAAATCACAAGTAGTAGTTGGGATGCCAATATTTCAAGGTACAGAGACTTGATCTGTTAAAATTCTACTGAAATACACCAGAGAATTTCAGGGACTCTCTCTCTGCTTTAGAGAAACAAACATTGTGACTATGTGGGTCATGAGAAGCTATGGCTCATTCTGAAACAAATGAGTGTGTCTCAGAACTTTATTGTCCTGTTTGCATAACCCCCCTTCTAGACAAAAAGCTACTATGAGGACAAAATATGGAGAAACAAAATGGCTTCCTATAGGCAGCAAGGCAGCATTTTACCTTCCTATCTACTGGATCAGTAAACAGAAAAAAATCTCTCTCTCTCTCTCTCTCTCTCTCTCTTTCCCAACATCAGAGACTTTTCCAAGGACTCCTCTCTCCTCATGAGTTGACCAAAGTACTGGAGCCTCAGCTTCAAAATCTGTCCTCCCAGTGAAGATTCGGGGTTGATTTCTTTCAGGATGGATAGCTTTGATCTCCTTGCAGTCCAGGGGACTCTCAAGACTCTCCTCCAGCACCACAGCTCAAAAGCATCGATTCTGTGGCAATCAGCCTTCTTTATAGTCCAGCTTTCACTTCCATACATCACTACTGGAAAAACCATAGCTTTGACTATCCTGACCTTAATTGGCAAAGTGATATCTCTGCTCTTTAGGATGCTATCTAGGTTTGCAATTGCTTTCCTCCCAAGAAGCAACATGGTCCAATCCACATGGAGACTGAGAAGAATCAGGAGGGCAACAGGGAAGGAATGAGAAAAGATTATCAAGTGTAAAGAATATGTCACTGGAGACCAAGATCCACATGTGAACACATCTGTTCACATTGGAGAACAGATATGTGAAGCTTGGTCAGCAAAGAAAGCAGACAAGAAAGAAATGGTTTCTTTGAAATATGGGCCCCGGTCTCACTACCGTTTTCTGCGCATCTTAATTTGATGTGTACTATTTTTTCGGGCGGCTTTGCAGGAATCTTGGTCTGCCAGAAAGATAAATAAAGTGAGTCCAGGAGCAGATCTAGCCTGAAGTAAATATGACAAAAATAATAATGTTGTACAGTGGTACCCTGCTTGACGGAAATAATCTGTCCTTCGCGACGCTACATCAAGTGGATCCAGATGGGGTGCAATGCATCCTGGGAAGTGAAGTCCTTCAGAAAAAAAATGCATAAAGCAGTTTTTTTAACATTAAAAATGCATAAACGGACACATTATTTCTGAAGGACTTCCTTATGTCCTGCAGAAATTACATAAAATGGGACGTTTGTAAAGCGGGGTACCACTGTCCTTTTTGCACGTTGCGAGAAAGCCCGACTCGTTGGAGAAAATCATAATGGTAGGAAAAGTTAAAAGCAGCAGGAAAAGAGGAAGGCAGAACACGAAATGGATTGACTGCACAAAAGAAGCCACGGGCTAGAGTGTACAAGAGCTGAGCAGAGCTGTTAAGGAGATGAACCTTTTGGAGGCCGTTCATTCAGTGGGTTGCCATAAGTTGGAGGTGGGACTTGGCAACATATAAACAAGTCCAATGCAAGTGTAAGCTGCCAAGTCCAGAAAGGCTGGACTAGACCTAGAAGGGAGTTCCCAGTTCAAGTCTTACCTGCTACCAGGCGGCTGCTCAGGAGCATCCATTTGGAACCACCGACAAAGTACATAAAGTTCCCTGAAATAGAGGCCAGAGGACAGGGATACTTTTAAGGGAAAAGCAGAGGCTGTATGGAAGGCAATGCTAAATGAGGGCTACGTTAGATGTTATGCAAAACATGTTTCTGGAAGCAGTGCTCCACCCAATCAGTTATAGGCATCTGTTTGTCACAACATCTGCATGTCTTCATGTTCTTCTCTTGCAACTATCATACAAGACTTCGCTTTTATAACCGGTCTTTGAAAAGCAAGCTGTATTAATTTGCAAGACTGAGTCCTCCATCTTGGAATGGAAGGGACTGCAACTCCCAGAAACCCCTTCCAGCACAGCGAGTGGTGGAGCTTCTGGGAGTTGCAGTCCAGGAACATCTGGGGACCCACAGGTTGAGAACCACTGGTATAGATATATTAGAACAAGGACAGAAAGATTCAGAAACAGTTTTTACCCAATAGCAGTAACCATGATAAATTCTGTTAAAAATTTAGTTGATGAGTAATATCAGTGTTGAATGTGTAACATGTATATTGTATGGGGGATTGTGTATGGTTGTTGTTGACTTTTAAATTGTAGTTTTTATGTATTGGGTATGAATGCTGTCAGGTGAAGGAGTGTAGGGATGTGTATGTATGTTTAGTTTTATGTCAGTTTTAAAAGAAGTACAGTGGTACCTCATCTTACAAATTTAATCTATTCCAAATGCATGCTCTTAAGTCGAACTACTCTTAAGTCAGGGTACCTATCTAAAAATTGAAAAAATAAGTTAAAAAATCAACAAAATGAAAATATTTTCTAAGTCGAGCACACCATATCTAAAATTTGTAAGGTGACAGTTAAAACGCCAACTGTTTTCCATTCTTAAGTTGAATTGCTCTTAAGTCGAGCTGCTCTTAAGTCGGAGCACCACTGTACAAGTGATGTTCTGTGTGAGAGTGTAGGAGTATGTGTATGGATGTTTGTTCTTAAATGGCAGATTTTATGTCTTGGATTTTTATACTGGGGTGTGTGAATGAGCTGACTGGATGGCACTTTTTAATCTCGTATTTTATACGACAATAAATTGTATTCTATTCTATTCTACTCTACTCTATATGTTATAAAATTGATATGGTATACATGGTACGAAATCCCTCCCTCTCTGTGTACATACCACTTACCTACTATCTGAAACATGTTGGCAAACAGGATGATGGCCTTGGTTTGACGAGTGCGGTCGGACCAATATCCAAAGAGTGGGCCTGTGAGAAGGCCAGCAAAGCTGAAGGCAGAGATGGCCAGGCCCAGGAAGTAGGGCTCGGCATCAAGCGTCTGCAAGTAGGCCCAGATAGTTGGCAGGATCACCGCTGGAGGGACGGAAGCAGAAGGAGAAGAACAAGGAGGGAGGGAGGGAAGGAAGAAGGAAAATAAGAGAAATTACAGTAATGCCTCGAATAAAGAATGC
This sequence comes from Phrynocephalus guinanensis, assembly GCA_037367245.1. NCBI lineage: Eukaryota > Metazoa > Chordata > Lepidosauria > Squamata > Agamidae > Phrynocephalus > Phrynocephalus guinanensis. The sequence goes on from CM074735.1 coordinate 132,463,331, forward strand.
TTCTGATAACAAACTTTTTGGATAACAAATGGCAATTTCTGGGTATAGGGCTGCCTTGGATAATAAATGTTCCCTAAGGGCTGCCTCGGATAACAGATATTTCATAATGCCTTGCAAAAAAGTGTACCCAGGATGTATTGCACCTCCTGTAGTTTGTGGAGGGGTGGGAGGAGTTAGAGCGGATTTTTTCCATTTTTTAAGGCTTTCTGGACATGTTTGGCTGAGGGATTTGAACCTTTCGAACTTGGAAAGGGAGGGAGCTAGCTTTTATTAATCTTTGCACTGCTTTTCTTTGTATTTTTGGCGGGAAAAGGCTGGGGTAGCCATGCTGCTTTCTTCTGTCCATGTTTGCAATCTTTTCCATTGCTCTGCAGGCAAGAACAGGCTGGATTTCTCTTGCTGCTTATGTTTGTCCATTTGCAGTTTTCCCCAATGCACCTTGGGTAGGAATAGGCTGGGGTAGTCTTGCTAGTTTCTCTTGTCCATGTTTGCATTGCACTGCAGGGGAGGTGTTCTGGAGGGACTGTTTCAGCACTGCAGGCCTTTAAAGTGCACTTTATATACAGGTCTAGAACCCCACCCCCAGCTTTTTTTGCATTTTCTCAGACTTCTGGAACGGATTAATCGGTTTCCCATTCATTTCAATGGGGAACCATGTTTTGGATAACACTTTTTTCAGATAACAAACTGCCTCGGAAATGAATTAAATTTGTTATCAGAGGCACCACTGTATTGGGAAACCGGAAACCTGCCTAAAATTTAGTCAAAGACATTTCAAGTCCTCTCCAGCCCTTATTCCAGGAGCTGTCGTGCCAATAAGATAAGATAAAATAAAATAAAATGTTTCCAGGCTCCAGAAGATATTTACAAACTCTCTCTTTTAAAAATTGAATTGGTGTACTGTAGTGGCTAGAATTCAGTACCTCAACAGGCTTGGGTTCGAATTCCTTCTCAGGCAGGGAACCTCACTGTAGGGGTGGAACTAGTTAAACCACTCCTCAGGACAGGGGTGGGGAATCTTCGGCCCTCCAGATGTTTTGGACTGCAACTCCCAGAATTCTGGGCCCAGACTGCCAAGGATAAAGGGCTGTGAGAGTTGTGCTCCAAAATGTCTGGCGGGCCGAAGGCTCCCCACCCCTGCCTTAGAATTATTCTTCACTTACCTTGAAACTTCTGTCCTCTCCGAATGTTGCTGTAAGCTAGTTCCAACACGACAGCACATTATCAACAAATAATGCTAAGAACTACTTTCTAGAGTTCGGCATGCTATTTTTTTAAACAGAACTTTCCAAACTCTGGACCAATGGCCATCATCCTTCAAACAAATTAAACATCACAGGGAATTCCATTCTGTGACCATCACTGATCATAATCAGAGCTTGGAAATTTATTTTGCAAAGGGAGTTTGCTCTTTTTTACCGCCTTTGAAAAGTAACCCATAATTGTTACGGTGCTGAAAAAGCAACTCACTGTATTAACTGCTGTTGTAAATTTCCCATCAAAATGTCTTGGAATTATTGACAATAATTTGAAAATGTTACTCATTTCAACAACCAAGTACTGTATCATTATTCCTGTTAGTTACATTACTTTCAAAATGCCATACCTTCATTATCCCTCAGAGTCTGACCATTGCTGGCTGGAGGATTCACAAAAAATTAATAATATTTCTAAACGGAAACCTAGAGCCTTTGTACCCTTTAACTAGAACACTCTGGAAAGAGGCACCATAAGTCAAAATGAACTGCATGGCACATCATTTTTTAATTATTATTACTATTACAGCTCTCTAACAAGTTCAACCTGTCCTTGACATATGATTCATTGCTCAGCTTCATTCTGTTGGCTTCCGTGTGCTTTCAGGAGGAGAAGGCTTTTCGAAACTGGGAAGGTAGGCACAGAGAATGCCTTTGGAAATGTTTCCTTGGCTTTTGCGTAAATCGAATCAGGCAACTTCTGGGAGGCCAAGGGCCAATTTCACCTTTCCCTAGAAGATCTGGAAGACAGGTCCCGACACCATGCAAAATTGCCTGGCACTTCAAATTGAAATGAAAATTATTTCCTGGAGGCGTAAGAGGTATGGGACTATGATTTACAGTACATATAATTTTGCCACCTCTGGTCTGCTACAGGCTAGAAAAAAGACTATTTTCCCCCAAAACATGCCATTTCTGGTGCTACAACTGAGAAGGCCCTGTCCTACATTTCCATGAGGTCTAATTTTAACCCACTGATGGAAGACAGAGGAGCTCCCTTCTTTGGAAAATCTGAAGGATCAAGTTAGGGTGGGGGGGGGACACCCCATGATTTGTTTTTAAAATGATTTAAAATTTTAAAATCTGACTTTTAGAACTTAAATTGTGATTTTAAGCCGTTTGATGTTCTTATGATTTAAATCAAATCCAAGCGGGATATATATGCAGAGAAACAGTTCCTTAAATATGAAAGTTTCAAATGGTTTGTTGTGTGCCGTCAAGTCTCTCCCAATTTATGGCAACCTTATGAAAGAGAGATTTCCAAAAAGTCCTGTCCTCAACAGGCCTGATCAGCTCCTGCAAACACCCTCTTGTGACATAAGAACATAAGAAGAGTCCATACTGGGTCAGGCCAATAGCCCATCTACTCCAGCTCCCTGGATCTCACTGTGGCCCCACCAAATATTTGCTCTTCCTCTTTTTCTGCTGTCTTCCACAATTCCCAGCATGATGGTCTTTTCCAGATAATCATACCTTCTCGTCATTTGCCCAAAGTAGGACAGCATCCGTTTCAACATTCTTGCCTCCAGAAATGTCTGTGAAGATTCTCAGTCATCCAGGTGAGTTTATCTGGAAGTTGAGTCATGGCTCCTGGACTTCTTTTTTGAGAGATAGAAACGTTTCGCTGTTCATCCAAATAGCTTCCTCGACCGATGAAGCTGTTTGGATGAACAGCGAAACGTTTCTATCTCTCAAAAAAGAAGTCCAGTAGCCATGACTCAACTTCCAGAGATGCCTCCAGAAATGTACACGAAACCATCATCCTACTGTCCCTGGCTTCTCAACAACCACAGATTTACCACACTCCCTTTTGAAAGAGATCTGCTAATGTCCCCACTTGCAGCAGTAATTTACGAAAACTTACATTTAGTGAAGGTAACCTTTCTTTCTGCCTGCTGAGAACCTGCTGCCAGTCAATTTGCATGAGATTATCTTCAACCAGATCGTTAACTGGGCCTGGTTACGGGGATCACCTAACTCCTTTGTTACAGCAGCTCCACTGGTTGCCAGCCTGTTTCTGGGCACAGTATCAAAGGCTGGTTTTGATCTGCAAAGTCCTAAATGGCGTGGGCCAGACCGGCCCCATCTTTGCTGTCCTTCCACAAGTGGTAAAAATCAATGACTGGCTGTCTGAGTGGGATTTTAAATGGATTGCTCTGCCTTTACCACTTTGAATGTGTTCTCAGTGTTGCTTTTGTATACTTTTGTTCAGTGTGGTATTTGCTTGAACTTCTTAAATATTTGTATAGTTATGTTGTTGGCTTTGAATATTGCCTTTTAAAGGATATAAGCCACCTGGGATCCTTTCTAAAAGTGGTCTGTTTATATACTGTATCGCCCCATACCACTTCAAATAATCTCTGGGCGGTTTACTGTTTTAATTACAGTATGCAGGCTACACATTCCCCCCCCCCCAAGCTGGGTACTCATTTCACCAACCTCGGAAGGATGGAAGGCTGAGTCAACCATGAGCCGGCTACCTGGGCTTGAACCCCAGGTCATGAACACAGTTTAACCTGCAGTACAAGCATCATCAACCATGATGGAGATGCGTAATCTCCAGGCTTAAAACCAGGGTACTTCAAGGGCCAGATGTAGGGGAGTGGTTGCAGGAGACAGATATCTAGTCTCGTATGCTCCCAGACGCATTTGGTGGGGCCACTGTGAGATACAGGAAGGTGGACTACATGGGCCTTTGGCCTGATCCAGCATGGCACTTCTTATGTTCTTATGTTATTTACCCACTGCGCCATGAGGCAGTCTAAGGAGAAATGTGGGATAAAAATATTTTAAATAAATAAACCTGAAATTCTAGTCTTTTAAAACAGTTTTTAAGGTTTACTTGTTTTTCGTTATTCAGTTGAATTTTTAATGCCATTCATTTTAATTGTTTTTAATAACATTTTACTTATTATGTTTTTAACTGTAATCTATTCCTTTTAATATTGGGATCCACCTTGGGTCCCCTTATTGGGAGAAAATTGGCCTATAAAACAAGAAAAAAATGTCCTTGGCCAATTTTCTGCACCATGTGTAATTTTAGAAACTTTGATCACACATTTCCTCTTCACCATCTTTTTTCTGAGTTTAAAAGCCCTGAGTGACCTTCATGGATTATTTATTTCTTACATGTACATCTCACCTTTCCTCCACTGTGACAACCACGCCTGGGTGGTTTTTGTTTAAACAAACTCCACTTCATGAAATACTATAACTGTTCATTTTTAACCTTCCACAGCATTCTTTTCTGTTTTTATCACAACATACTAAATAAAGCAACCCATCCAGGGAGAAATCTGTCAGGAGATTTCCCAACCAGACAGACACTTACAAGAATCAGAACTGCTTGTGCCTACTGGCAAGAGATCTCACAGACTACACACAGATTCTGTCGGGGTTTACTTCAGAATCAGTTCCTAATAGTTTCAATAAGTGCATTCTAGGAGGGAAATTTGGATTTTTAATTTTATGGATTTCCCCCCTGGCAGTGTGTATAATTCAAATGGGGGAAGGGTCTTACTTCATCATTTTAGTGCGACATGCCCCCTCTACCTTTTACTTTGAAAGGTGACCTGCTATTTTTTTTTCTCAGATCAGCATCTATATGACTAACTGCTCTCCCACCACCACTAAAAACGGCTTCAAACTGCTTGAAGGTGCAGTTAATAAAATTGTGTCCACACGACCACTGGACTTTAAAGGGGGGAAAATGTGACCACACCCACTTTAGCATGGCCCAGCGAGTTTTGCAAGTACAGTGGAACCTTGTATAAAGGAATTAATTCATTCCAAATGAAAATATGTTAATTAAATTTTCCTTTATACAAAATTTCCCATAGGAATGCATTGAAAACAGAGTAATCCCATTTTTATATTGTACGGATTCGCCCCATAGGCGATTATGTTAAGCAAATTTCCTCTAACTCCGGAATTTTTTATGTTGTACAGATTTTATGTTATACAAACTGTTTGTTATACAAGGGTCCACTGTACCTGGTCTCGAGGTGGTACAAAGCTTGTCTCAGTTCCGATGTGGATTTTTAACCAGTACTTGAGTCCATGGGGACTTGGAAAATCCACATCAAAACCCTTTCGTTCCACTGTGTTGCGGTTCCCGCTCGTGGAAACACAAAAGATACGGTTCTTTAAATTGCACTCGTGGGGACACACGAACCGCATTTTCAACCATGTGACCGTTTCAGAGGGAAAATCTGCATTTTACTTTGATCCGGATTTTCTGGTCGTGGGATAGGAGCCAGCCCAGCCAATAGCAGGGTGGGACAGACATACAGACAGGCAAGTAGGGCAGAAAAATGTAACCCCATCACACAATCTGCCAGAGACCCAATTTAATGGGCACAAGTCTGTTCTGCCTTGTTCGGTCTCAACCACAGATTTTAATCTCTCCTCCTACTTTTTTCTAATATCGAGCCGGCTAAAGAGGTCTTGAGATGCTGGGCACTTGCACCCAACTTCCGAACGGCCCAAGATGGATTTGTGCAGATTTTTGGAACAGGGAACCTGCAAGACCAAGGCTTGTGTGTGCAATTTCATAGCCCAGGAAACTAACAAGAGATAATATTCTGGATGCAGAGGCATGATTCACACGGCCCGGGTAAGGGAGGGTGAGAGAAGATGGATGGACCTTTTAAACCACGTTTAGCCATCCGCCTAGAAATGACAGACCCTGCAAGCTAAGCAGGTGCAGGAAAGGTCAGGGGATTTACATCTCCAAGATTCAGCCCAGTTCCTTGCAGCAAATCTGCAACCTTGACAAACAGAGGGGCACCTCAAATCACACACCCTGCTAGAATAAACAGTTAAGGTCCAGTCCTTAGAGCACAGAAGCTCCAATCCCTGCTTCCTAGGAATCTGCATTGGATCAGAAGGTCAGAGAACACTGGAAGCAAGCTGGTGCCCCACCCAGCATTTTCTTCTGGGTCACAGGTACTGTCCCCTGGGGCTCAGAGGGCAACCCTATAAGAACCCCCGGGCAGACTGCTCTAAATCCCAATCCTTGTAAAAAAAAAGTGTGCTTTAAAATAAATTATCTAACTGGGTTGTTGCTGCTCCTGCTGCTTATTTTTATTTTTACTCCAGATGTTTGCAACCACTTCTCCCATCATTTCTTATCACCAGGACGACGGTGGCCGATGGGAAACACAGCCTTGGCCTGAAGCCATCCCTCGGAGCAGCAAATGCTAAAACTCGGTAATCTGAATACTGATTAAGGCCACGTTTAGACTCCAGGTTTAATGGGTGCCTGGAGAGATTCCCACGCGTTCCTTTGCATTGCAAATGGCAATGTTTGCTTCCAAACAAGGGCGGCGGGGGGGGGGGGGGGGGGGGCAGCCCTTCCTGCAGCTTTTGGGGTCCGCCCCATTCTGCATAAGGGGGAACCCAGATTTCTACACACACACACACACACAGAGTCCCAGCTAATTCAGGGCCAAACCTACCATACTCGATCCCTCCGGACAAGAAGATCAGGCCGATGGTATAGTTGGTCAGTTTTTTCTTCCGCTGGTAATCCATACACCTGCCGTTGCAGAGGACCCCCGGGCGAGGGGTCGCGACCCCGGCGTCCCCCTTCCTCGCTTCCCCTGCCGATCTTAAAGGCCGGCGGTCATCCCTGCTCAGGTGGCCACCCTAAAGAGGCCAGTGGCCAGTCGATCCCTTGGAGCCACCGAGGAGGAGCGGGGGGGGAGAGGAATCCTCTTATTTCCTTCTGTGCAATCGCCCCCCCCCAAAAAAAAAATAAACAAGGGAGAGAAAGGAGCAACCCACACCACCCGCTTCTTTTTGTTTATTTATTTTTGCAGCTGCCAGGCGCCAGCCCCACCGCCACGGGGTGAAACGTTTAGGGAAGGAGACAGAGGGAAGAGCGAGCGAGATCTACCACCAGTCGCCCAAGCCGGGCGCATCCTCGCCTCCTGCCGGCCGGCGGCGATTGGGAAGGCCGGGGTTGGGGTGGGTGGGGAGGGAAGGGCAGGCGACCAATCGGAGCGCGCGCCCCTCCTCCATAACTGCCAAGCCCCGCCCTTTCTGCTGAAAAAGATTTCCTCCCCCCCCCCCCCGCCCCCAAACATCACCACGCTGGATGGGTCTCTCTTTCCCAGAGGGGGGGGGAGGACAGGTGTTTTGTAAACGTCACGGCTTTTCATTGCGCGCTCAAGACCCACCTGGGAAGAGTTTGCATTAGAAAAGTGGGGGGGGGTTGTCATGATCTGGGATAAAGGATCAATTCTGGGTGGGGTGCAGCTGAACTCAAAAGGGGGAAAGGGAAGCCCGGGGGAGGCAGCTAAGGATGCCACAGCCCTGCTACTGAGAAGGTGCTAGGTAGGGCCTTGACCCTGCCAGTGATTGCATCCATGCTCTGCCTGTTCAGCTTAGTGGCTGGCAGGGAGAGGGGGTGTCCGTATTTTTTTAAAACAAGCTTTCTCACTGTGCAAATGTCCCAACAAGAACCCCCATGTTATAAAGTAGGAAGGAGGCCAATGCCTCAGGAGGCTCCTGAGGGGGGGGGGACATGACTGAGACGTACAAAATAATCTAGGGCATGAGTAAAGTGGATAGAGGGATGCTCTTCTCCCTCTCACAAAATACCAGAACTAGGGGACATCCACTCAAACTGAGGATTGGGTTGAGTGAGAACAGACAAAAGAATTTTTTTTTACCCAGCATGTTGTCAGTCTGTGGAACTCCCTGCCACAGGAAGTGGGGATGGCATCTGGCCTGGATGCCTTCAAAAGGGGATTGGACAGATTCCTGGAGGAAAAGTCCATCCTAGGTTACAAACCATGATGGAGATGTGTAATCACCAGGCTTAAAACCATGGGACTTCAAGGGCCAGATGCAGGGGATTGGTATCAGGAGACAGATATCTAGTCTCGCGCGTTCCCAAACGCATCTGGTGGGGCCACTGTGAGATACAGGAAGCTGGACTAGATGGGCCTTTGGCCTGATCCAGCATGGCTCTTATGTTCTTATGTAGTTGCCAGAACCCTGTTGCATAGCCTCTCCTTGCTGTAAGCCCTGCCTTGGGGCCTTTTGCAAGGAGAAAGGCGGGGTAAAAATACTAAAAATATATATATATAAATAAATAGAATGTGTGGTGTGACCTATAGGGGGACTGCTGCTAAATTAATAAATCACCTATCCGATTCCCCAAAGCCTGTCCATCAGGTGGCTCAGTGTGTGGCCAGGAATCTGCATGGCCACTCACTAAATCAGCAGCAATCTGTCACGGCAGGTTAAACCATCAAACTCTCCAACTCTGGCTCCATATCCAGACATCCTAACTACCAGGATATCCCTGTAGGCTGAAAGAAATAAAACCCCTAAAATGTGCAGAGATGCTCTTTCCTCCATCTCAACGTGAAAGCTTTCAAGAATACCATTTTTTCATCATACAATTACAGGTGTTAATTTTCCCGATGACGATGTAGCCTTCTGGAAAGCTTGCAAAAACATTTGTGCCTTTCTTGGCATGCTTTTTGTGCCTTTTTAGTTGGCCAGTAAAGGTAATCCTCAGAATGGAGTTTGAAATCCAAGAGAAACAGCTGTTCCTATCTTATTACACTGGAAGGCATCATATATGGATCCGTGTGAACCTCAGAAGGGGTTCTAAATCTGCTGCCATCTTGTTCTGCCACAATCGTTCCCCTCCCCACCCAAAGTTCTGAACAATCTTTGAATGGGTTCAGTGTTTTCTGCAAGGGTTCCCCCATGCTTATGCTGTTGTATCTCACAACTGTGATGCCCTGTCTTCAATACAAAGTGTGTGTCTTTTCCGCCCAGTTTTTACAAAGGCACATTGGTCAGCTTCCAACGGCACCATTTTTGCCAGCTACACATGGTCTATTGCACTTGTTGCCAAATTGAGGTATCACCTTTCACGGACCAAAAGCCATATCCTCAGAGTTAGACAGTATACCAAAACAAACAAAAACAAACAAACCAAAACACACATCCTGTCGTTCTCATCATAAAAACAGCAGCAAGTTCCTAGCTATGGCTGGCTGACAGAGGAGCCCCATGGCTCAGTGGTTAAATGCCTGTACTGCAGGTAAAACTGTGCTCACAGCCTGGGGTTCAATCCCAGGTAGCAGGCTCAAGGTTCACTCAGCCTTCCACCCACCCGAGAGGGGAAATGTTTAGCCTGCATACTGTAATTAGTAAACCGCCCAGAGACTACATGAAGTGGTATGGGGCAGTATATAAGCAGAACACTTTGCTCTGCTTCATTCGTAACACTTACATGCATTGCATTTGATACTCTATAAATTCACCTCTTCCTTGCCCTTCCTACCGTGCATATGCTGTGATACAGAAGCCCCAACCTGCCAAACTTCTACCTGTTGGCATACATTTATAAAAGGCACAGAAAACTGATTCATGACTCCATTTAAGAACACATGGAGGATCGCAATGCCTTATTTGCTAACTTTGTCAACTGGGTTTTCTCCAGTGCCCTTAAACTGTAATGTTAAGGAGGGGAAATTGGATTTCTATATACACACACATATATAATTGGACACCGCCCAGAGTGATAGCACGCCACTAAATGGTGCTGTATAGAAATTTAATAAATGATATCCTACACATTGCATTGCCTTCCTAGGGAAATCACTGTAACACTGTTGTACAGTATATGTAATCAATGCTTTATTAATTAAAACATATCAGTAAACTATGTGAATAGTTTAATAAAATATGACAAAATACGGTTAAATCTTTTTTTAGAATTCTTTTAACGAGACAATCTTGTTGAAGAACAGGACAGTGTTAGTAAAATACAAACAAGCAAGTTTAAGTATTCAAAAATAAAATAAAATAGGATTTTAAGAAATAGGATAGCACGTGGCCCCCAACTCCTTTTCTCCCCCTTAACAACTGGAAAAAGCTTAAGCGGGGAAGGCTGTCCTATTTTTCACCTGTAAACAAGTTAAAAAAATCTAGTCTGATTTGCCAGACTTGGTCCACCGCATCTTTGTGTCATCAGTGCGTGTGTTTACACGAGTGGTTCTCAACCTGTGGGTCCCCAGATGTTCCTGGACTGCAACTCCCAGAAGTCTTCATCACTAGCTGAGCTAGCCATGATTTCTTGGAGTTGCAGTCCAGGAACATTTAGGGACCCACAGGTTGAGAACCACTGGTTTACACGATTCTCATCTCAAGACTCCTGGGTCCGACCTCAGTCTGCGCATGCGCAGCTAAGAGACGTCCCTTTCCCCGCCCCTTCAGTCTCGGAATACTCTCAACGCGTCCCGTGGCTTGCCCTTGCCCCATACCAACATGGCGGCTCGAGCGTCATGGGGAATCTGACGTCACCGATGAGCGCCGGAAGCAGAGGCAGGCGACGGTACCCTGTGTGTGTGTCCCACGCGCGTTTGGGCAGCCTCATCGCTCTGGCTCCGAGCCGCGGGAAGTTGGGCGCCTTGGCTTGCCTTTCCCTCCTCCTCCTCCTCCTCCTCCTCCTGGATCCGCGGATCCCGTGACGGGATCCGCGTGGCCTCCCTCCCCGGGTGTTGTTCTCCTCCGCCTTGTCATGGCCGGCATCCTCTTCGAGGACATTTTCGACGTGAAAGACATCGATCCCGAGGGCAAGAAGTTCGACAGGGGTGAGAGAAGACGAGGCTCCCGTCCCGTCCCCTCCGCCTCTGCCCTTCCCTTCGTCTGCTTCAGGGTTTCTGGGTTTACTGTACAGTGGTACCTTGTAGAAGAATTAATTCATTCCATATTTATTTATTTATTTATTTATTTATTTATTTATTTATTTATTGGATTTTTATACCGCCCATCTGGCAGCAAGGTCACTCTGGGCGGTTTACAACAATTAATACATTGAAAGAATTTATACAATAACATCATAAATAGTAACACAATAAAAACAAGAATAAAATAAAAATAATATTAAAGTGACATAAAACAGTAAAGCCATATATTATTATTATTGGCGGGCTAATCAGTTAAAATCAAGATTTGAAATTCAAATGAAATTTCAAATGACATTCTGTTAAGCAAATTTTCCTCTATACAGATTTCCCATAGGAATGCATTGAAAACTGAGTACAAGTGGCGCCTTGTATCAAGGAATTAATTGGTTCCACATGAAATTCTGTTAAGCAAATTTTCCTTTATACAGATTTCCCATAGGAATGCGTTGAAAATGGAGTAATCCCTAATTGCGACCATTTTTATGTTGTACGAATTTGCCCCGTAGGCGATTCTGTTAAGCAACTTTCCCCTATCTCCGGAATTTTTATGTTATACAGATTTCATGTTATATAAACCTTTTGTTATATGAGGGTCCACTGTATTTCCTTTGTTTCTTCTCTTGCTTTTTCTGGAAGTTGAGTCATTTATTCATTTATTTATGATAATTTTTACCCCACTTTTCTCCTTGGAAAAGGGCCCAAGGTGGCTTACAATAATGAGGGACAATATACAGCCCAGTACATTTAAGACATGTTCAAATTTAAGAACAGGGATTTGAGGGGCATCTTACAGCATTAAGTGACAACATTAAAGCTAAAAGAGACTATTCTAAAGTTATGAGGCATGGAAACTAAACATTGAAAACGTACTGTCAATGCAATCATACAAGGAGAGGTATAAACAAAGTTGTAAGTGATTATAAACACAATGTCTGTGTGGTCATGTATGGTAGATTCATATAAAAGTCACATAATAGGTAGTCCATCATTCAGGGAAAGCTTGCCTGAAGAAAAAGGTCTTTGCCTGTTTCCAGAAAGACAACAGAGATGGGGCAGTCCTGGCCTGTAGTGGGAGGGAGTTCCAGCGTTTTAAAAACAAATATGGCAACTGGACTTCTTTTTTTCTTGAGAGATTGAATCCTTTCACTGCTAATCCAAACAGCTTAGTCAGCCTGAAAAAAAACTAGTGGCGAGCCCTCCATTAGCTGTTTAAATGAGCAGCGAAACATTTCAATCTCTCAAGGAAAAGAAGTCCAGTTGCCATGACTCAACTTCCAGATAAACTCACCTGGATGACAGAATCTTCACAGACATTCTCTTTTGCTTTGTTTATAGGCCGCCTTTCTCTCTCTCAGAGGGGCCCAAGGTGGCTCACAGTATTAAAAAGGGATAGAATAAAAAACACAAAGAGTACAACTTTAAAAACAAAGAGTATACACAATTTATTTCTTTTATTTAGAGTATTTTTACCCTACCTTCCTCCTTGGAAAATGACCCAAGGTGGCTTACAGTAATGAGAAGGTATTTGGGGATCCAGTCATGGTTGTTAAAAGCCACCCTGAAAAGGTGGGTCTTCAGCTGTCAGTGGAAGGATAGAAGGGAGGGGTGCAGTCTGAGCTCTCCCCCCCCCCTCTCCAGAGAGAGGATTCCACAACCAAGCAGCAGCCACAGAGAAGGCTTGCAATGGCAGTGCGACCAAGGAGAGGGCCTCCTCTGGCAATCTCAAGTACCAAGAAGGCTTGTATGGGAGAAAGAAAGAGTCTTTCAGGTAGCAGCTATATTCAGGTGCCCTACTTTTGACTTTTCCTTGCACCAGAAGTGGGAAAATTAGTTTTACTTATTTTTAGCTTTTGGATCACTACTCCCCGGCTGTCCATGGAGGAAGTTTCAGAGTTGCAGTCTACAAAAGTAACTTTTCCAATTCTTCACTATAATCTCTCCCTGTATTTATTGCATTTATCTCCCATGTGGTCTGTTCTAGGTATCGTATATGCTTTTCCCATCAACATACAGTGTGTTGTAGGTAGATAGATAGAACTGCGCCTAGCAGAGTCCCTGCCAGCCTTCCGGAAAGCTTTAAAAACTCTCCTCTTTCGGGAGGCGTTTGGTTGATTCAATTCAGTTGCTGTTTTTTTTTTTTTTTTTGCCCCACCATCTGCTACTTTGCTTTTATTGTTTTGATATGTAGCTAACTCTGTGTTATTTTAACTGTGTGTTTTTTTTACATTGCTTGTTGTGAACCGCCCGGAGTTCCTTCGGGAAGACGGGCGGTATATAAGCTTAATAAATAAATAAATATAGATATAGATATCTTCGGAGCACCCTGTGAGAGGATCAAGTGTGAGGTTGGTTATAGAGGCTAAAGGTCATACAGTGAGGTTCATGCTTGAAGAAGAATTTGAATCACACACACACACACACACACACACCTCCTTCTGGTGTGATGCTTTGCCAGCCTATCAACCTGGGCCACTCAGCTTGTGTTGCTCTTCAGTTATCAAAGGCGATGGATATTTTTGTGGCAGGGGTTGTAGAGCAGCACCCGCATTGCGCTGAGAAAGCTGTGCTATTGTGCGTTACAATTGCCAGTGCAGTGTTTGCCAGTCTCAGGTAGGCACCTATTTGGGGTGCTATCTGCATTCTTGAATGTGAATCCTACCAGTTTCCTCGCTGTGAATCCTGATGGAGCAGAATATACACCCAGTGCTAGAAAAATTTCCCTTCACTGACACTCACGTTTTGTCTCCTCCAGTTTCCCGCCTTCATTGCGAGAGTGAATCCTTCAAAATGGACTTGATTCTGGATGTAAATATACAGATATACCCTGTTGATCTTGGTAAGGAGGTGCGGTAGGGTCAAGTAACTCACCAGACAGTATTGTTTATCTGCTAAGAATGGGTTGTTTTAATGTCAACACCTTTGTTTAGCACTTGGAAAGCTCAGCCCAGCTGATCTGCAGCAGATGGATCTTGCTTTTCTTGGTGTTAATTCACACAAGCATCAGTTGCATCTGAATCAACAAAGAGTCATTAAGTGGGACAACATGTTGTTGTTGTTGTTGTTGTTGTTGTTGTTGTTGTTGGGGGGGGGTGGAACTCCCAATACCCCTGGCTTCTTAGCCAGAGACTTAAGCCAATGAATCACCCAGTGGCAGTTATTTGGCACAACCTTTTGTGAACTGCAGAACATAAAGAATAATAATACATGTGTGTGTTTTCTGTGTTTACGGTAAGCAGTACTAATTGATAAAGCAAATTTAAGGATTATATTTGCTTTTAATCTGACTGTCTAACGTTATCGTATTATCTGTTGCAGATTTTCTGGATAGAGATTCATTATACCTACCAGGGTCCAAAACTGCTAATAGTGTTTTTTGTCTATCCTGCTGTGTTTTTGTCCCATACTGTGTCCTCGTCAAGTGAATACAGTTCTTTTCTCTTAATATAATTTTGCACTTGCCTTTCTTTTTAAACAAAATAAATCTTAGTTTTCTTCCTTTGAAGGATCAGGCCTTTGCGTGCAGCCATCCCTGTTGTGGGAATTCAATTTCAAGTTCTCTTTTACTGCAGGTGACAAATTTCGCTTGGTGATTGCCAGCACCTTGTATGAAGATGGGACCTTGGATGACGGAGAATATAACCCTACTGATGATAGACCTTCCAGGTATCAATAATGTAGTTCTATAAGGTGGGTTGGGTGATGGCTTTTACTTGGGTCGCATTTTAGCATTCATTTCTTGAAGCTGCACGTGAACTCCCTGCCACAGGAGGTGGTGATGGCATCTGGCCTGGATGCCTTCGAAAGGGGATTGGACAGATTCCTGGAGGAAAGGTCCATCACAGGTTACAAACCATGATGGAGATGTATCATCTCCAAGCTTAAAACCGGGGTACTTCAAGGACCAGATGCAAGGGAGTGGTATCAGGAGAAGATATTTAGTCTCATGCGTTCCTGGACACATTTGGTGTGGCCACTGTGAGATCCAGGAAGCTGGACTAGATGGGCTTTTGGCCTGATCCAGCATGGCTCTTTTTATGTTTTTTATGATCTTAACTGGAACATGGTTATTGAGCAGAATTTGCAGTTTCTTCAGATTTGTGATGCAGACTGTAAAGAAAAGAAAGGGAAGTTAATCTTAGGTGTTGTTTTTTTAAACTCTGTAGGACATGTACTCGGCGTGTAGAATATTTAAATTTTGTGAAGCAAACGTGGACGTCTTGATGTTTGTGTTTATTTCCATTGCTCAGTACAATTAAAAAAACCATTCTGTGCATTCTTTTCTCTTGTGTGTCTCCCCCCCTCCCCCTGCCCGCAGGGCTGACCAGTTTGAGTATGTGATGTATGGGAAGGTGTACAGGATTGAGGGAGATGAGACGTCCACAGAGGCAGCTACACGCCTGTAAGTGACTCAGCTTCTTCAGGGTCCCCATGCACAGGCAAATCACCAAAGCTACAAGGAGGCTGGTCAGAAAACTTAACGAGTTAATAGCTGAACTATCTCAGGCTTATAGCCGTGGGGCAGCTATAATGCATGATTGAAGGAAGTGCATAGATTAGTTTTTTTTTCCCTCCTGAAGCATCAAAGTGAGATGCAATTTTGGAATTAACACCTGGCTTACTGCAATTAACACCTGGCTTTTTTTTTTACAATTTTCCATAGCACAAAGATGGCTGTAAAAAACCTGTTGGTGACGAGGTCTTCTGAATAGTTGCAAGTCATATAGTAGCTGCTATAAGGTGGCTGTGTCAAGGTGATAGATGCAGTACTCCCCTGTTTATTGCAGGAGTTAGGTGCCTGATCCACCTGCAATAAAGGAAAATCCACAAAATGCAGACGCCTCAGAAAACAGAGCTGGGGATGCTCCTACCAGCTGTGTTTCCAAAGAGAGGTTTTCAATCCCCTCCTGACACCTCAGCAAACCTTGCTGCCAGGAGCTCAAGTTGTGTTTGCTGAGGTGTCAGGAGGGGGTTAAAAACCTCTCTTTGGAAGCCTGCTTCTACTGTACTTGCTAAACTCCTCATTCTAATGTTGCAACACAGGCAGAAATCCTTTTGAAAAGGACTCAGCTGGGAGGCTTTGAGCCTTAACTAGGCCTCACTCTGCTCAAGCGCCCTGTTCCTGCCCCAGTGCTAGCTGGGAGCTTTCTCTCCAAACAGGAAGTTAGGCAGAGCTGTAGGCCTAGCTAAGCCTCAGAGCCGTCTAGGTTATGGGCCTTTGTCCAAAGCAAAGCCACATTAGGTGTCTGTCTGGCAGATGGAGTTCCCATACCGGAGAATTGTGGGATTTTGTAGTCAATGGAATCTGAATACCTCCACTCCTACCGTGTTTCCCTGAAAATAAGTCACTGACTTATATTAATTTTTTCCCAAGAAGATACACTAGGGCTTATTTTTGGGATAGGTCTTATTTTCAGGGAAACAGGAAGTGCAAGCAAACATGCTGCAAAGTATGGTAACTTTGGTGGCCCAAGCGAAAGGGGAGAAGGACCATGGATGGAAAGAGAGGGGCAAGTGTGATCTCTCTCTCTCTCTCTCTCTCTCTCTCTCTCTCTCTCTCTCTCTCTCTCTCTCTCTCTCTCTCTCTCTCTCTCTCTCTGTGTGTGTGTGTGTGCGCGTGCGTGCATGCGTGCGCACAGCCACGCCCATCACTAGGTCTTATTATTGGGGTAGGGCTTATATTTAACGAATGCATAGATATCCTGCTAGGGCTTATTTTGGGAGTAGGTCTTATTTTCGGGGAAACAGGGTAGTCATAGCTAGAGTTGACCCACCAGAGTTTGCAGAAGTCCCCGTTTTAGTCTATAGTGCCTGGATTCCTCAGAGCAACAACTGGGGAATCTGGAACTACCCCATCTGCAAAAAATAATCTTATTTCTTGGACCTCAGATCCTAGAAGTCTCACTCAGCCTGGCTGGTGGTCAAGTTGCATGGGAAATGTAGTTGAAAGCGCTGGGAGGTGCCAAAGAGTCTCCACTGCGATGCTGAATGGAACCCTAACCCCTGCTCCTCACCTTGCTGTGTCCTCTTCCAGCTCAGCCTATGTGTCCTATGGTGGCCTGCTCATGAGACTTCAAGGAGACGCCAACAACCTGCATGGTTTCGAAGTGGATTCCAGAGTGTATCTCCTGATGAAGAAACTGGCCTTCTAATCACCCGCAAAAGCAGGATGATGATGGTGGGCTGAGATCTTAGACTACGGGGGTAGGGATATTACAGAGTTGCTGCCCTCAGAAATATATGAACATCTGCTTGACAGTCTCTTGTTCTTCACACAACGTCATTGTCAAGGGAGACCACTTTCTTCAGAGTCCCTCAGGATTTCTCCACAAAGACTCGTGCAAAATGCCCATTGAATGGAACAGGCCACGTGCCAGATGGGAAAAGAGCAACCCTCACAATTCTTGAAGCAGTTGTCTGTGTGGCTGTGATATTCTAAATCTTTACGGTGCAGGCAGCCCAGTTTCCTGAGAATCAGGATTGTTGCTGCAGAAAGGCTGGGGACATTATTTTTTTGGCGGTGCGGTTCAAGCCAACAGCCAGGGGAATGGTGGGGCATCCCCTGAAGAACATTGTCTCCCAGCTTTTTATTTTAATTAAAAGGTAGCTTTTGAAATATTTGGCCGCACTTCTTCCTCCTTGAATTTGCTGCAAGACACTAACTTTTATTTTATTTTATTTTAGCTACAGCCCTTTGGAATCTCTTCTCAGGTTCCAGGGAACTCTGTGAGAGAAGGATACCACATGAAGAGATGAATAGAAAAATAGAACAGAACAAGTTTTAGTCTGTGCCCCACTTCAGATGTGCCGGGGATGGGGGGGGCACATCCCCCCCCCCCATTGAGAATGGCTGCACCAAGAGATCAGCAATCGAATGCTTAACCCAAAAACCAGATTCTCTAGATTCAGAGAATACAGTAGGACCCCGGTATCCCCTGGGGATTGGTTCCAGGCCTTCCCGTGGATAATGAAAACCGTGGATAAGAGAGAACACCTGCCCACCCACCCCCAAACTGATGTTTCCTGATAGTAGCTTGCTTTATGACTGCTGTGTGTGACAGCAGCTTGCTTTACGGATGCTGTTTGTGACAACAGCTTCCTTTACAGCTTGCTTTGTGGCTGCTGAATTATTTAGTTTTTTCCTCTGCCAACCATGGATAACAGAATCAGTGGATACAGGGGTCCTACTGTAGTGTGTGTGTGTTGTGTTGTGTTGTGTTGTGTTGTGTTGTGTTATTACAGTCGTGACCGACTCTTTGTGACCGCGTGTCCATGGAGTTTTCTTGGCAGGAATACTGGAGTGGTTTGCCAGTTCCTACTCCAGGCACCTACAGCCCCTGGTATTCCCTGGTGGTCTCCCATCCAAGTACTAACCAGGGCCGACCCTGCTTAGCTTCCGAAATCAGGCGAGATTGGATGTGCTCAGGGCATCTAGGCAGCTTGAGAGAACAGTAGACCAAAGACAGAATGTGTTGGTTCTTTATAAGTTAGATATTCTCTCTGTCTCCCCACATTGGCCACACAAATGACAAAAGAGAAGTGCTTCTGACCAGCAGAGTTGACCCCAGACATTTTGTTGCCTGAGTAACATAAACGCCCCTTCCCCTGCGCACCAAATCAAAGTAAGGCACATGAGTACCAAAATTAGCCCATTTATTTGGCATCTGAGGTAGACGAATCCCGCTAATGTCTCTCCCATCCCTGTCAGTAAAAAAATGTGTTAAGTCATAAACCGGTTGCTCTTTTACGACACCAAGAAGTCTCCTTTCGGCAGCTGTTTCGTTCTGTCCAATGTCAGGGTCACCTTACTGTATTAAACAGCTACAGATCCGACCTATGTACACACACCCATCCCTTCACCTGGGATGCTCCTATTCAAACACATCTATCCAGATATCTAGTCCTCCTTCCACCCAGTCTGATTGCCATGTCATTTTGGGAGAAAGGAGTCTGCAGGCCGATCCTTAAGATGGAGGTTCCCTTTCTGTGGCACTGCACGTTCACGCAGCTGCAACCATGTCATGGACAGGAGTTAGTTTCTCTCCTGTCTGTTGAATGCCCCTCACTCCTCTTGTGCAGTGGAGCATGTGACTGTTCCCGCCACTGGTTACGTGACTTCAGATGGCAAAAACTGTGCCATCGGGCACATATTGTACAACAGAATTTTGCCCAAGGAGTCTTATTAAACAAAAAAACAATCCAAGTCTTTATTAGGGCAGTCAATGGAGAGTCTTGCCTGTCTTCCTTTTCCAGGCAGCATTAGTAAGATCACAGAATTAAAGAAGAGTGAAGGTGGAAGGGATGTCAAGTCCAAATCCCTGCTGAATACAGGAATACAAATCGGAGCAGATCTCAAAGGTGGCTGTCTAATATTCTCTTGAACGCTTCCAGCACTCGAGCACTCGCCACCGCTTAAGGTGATTGGTTCCATTGTCATACGGCTTTAACAGTTGAGAAGTTTTTTCCTGATATTCAACTGAAATCTGGCTTTCTGTCGCTTTAGCCCACTGTTGAGTGTCCTGCATTCTAGGTTTGACTGAGAACTGGTTTTGCCCCTCCTCTGTATAGACAGCCTCTCAACGATTTGAAAAATGCAATCTTACCTAGTCCCAATCTCATAAATTATCTGATATGACATTTTCCTTCCTTGTGGGACACCTTATAGAACTACATTAGAGCCCCGTGGCGCAGTGGTTAAATGCCTGTACTGCAGGTAAAACTGTGCTCACGACCTGAGGTTCGATCCCAGGTAGCAGGCTCATGGTTGACTCAGCCTTCCATCCTTCCGAGGTCGGTAAAATGAGTACCCAGCTTGCTGAGGCGTGGGGGGGGGCAATGTGTAGCCTGCATTACTGTAATTAAAAACTAAACCGCCCAGAGACTACTTGAAGTGGTATGGGGTGGTATATAAGCAGAACACTTTTTTGCTTTTGCTTTGCTTACCTAGTCCCAATCTCATAAATTATCTGATATGACATTTTCCTTCCTTGTGAAAGGGACACTGGCCTTTTCCTTTCACTCAGGGGAAGCAATAATATAACATAACCATTTTCCTACAAGAATTTGGGGTGGTTTTTTGCCATTCACTCAGTGAGAACTCTCCATTATAATTGGCAAATAAACCCACATATTATCACCATCACCTAGAACAGATGCAGGGGAGTGGTATCAGGAGACGGATATCGAGTCTTGTGTGTTCCCAGACACAACTGGTGGGGCCTCTGTGAGATACAGGAAGCTGGACTAGATGGGCCTTTGGCCTGATCCAGCATGGCTCTTCTTAGGTTCTTATGTTAACTGCAGAGCTGAAAGGGACCCCCTGGATCATGAATTTCAGCCCTTGTCAACTCCCAGCCTCTGTCTGCACAACCAGATACCCATCCTGCTGAGCTCTCCAGATGTAGCAGGAGATCCAGTCACTCTGGATCCATTTTAAGTAATCTTTTCTCCTTTATTTCAAGACTGGCCTCTGGGGATGACAAAGAAGTAGCAAAATGTTTTTTATAACTGAGAGTTCAAAACAATAACTCAATTGCTAAGGTTGCCGTTCTGATCATTCTCATTGAGACTACAGCTGGGCTTGAACCACCAGAATTCAATAGGAAGCCGATAGTGATGCCACATTTCTTCTTGTCACTGAAAAACCATTGTGGGGATGATTTTGAAATAGATGTAGCCTGTCACGGCTGTGAGAGAAAAGCTGATCAGGTGCATATGTTCCTTGTATCAGGCCAAGAACATCCTCTTGGTGGTCCTGCAGGATTGAGAAGACCTCCTTGTATTGCAGGCTGGTGGTGATGAGAAGGAATCCAGGAGGAACTTGTTGGAGAACAGATCTGTAATCTCCACCTGGAAGCTATTTGCAAGAGTGTTAATGAACACCATTCATCCCTGCACGGGGTCCGTCAAGCCTGCTAAACTTCCAGACAACCATTAACCAAGCCTAGCAGGCAGAACCGAGAGTATGTTTGTTCCAAGGGGACATATGGACTTCTCCAGCTTCAGGAAAACCTGCTTAGCTTTCTTCTTGCAAACAGATAAATCTGCTCTGATATTTAGCGAAGGAGGGTTGGGATCTCTCTGAAGGCCGTCATGGTGTCCCTTCCGCTCGCTTTCCCCAGCCCCAGTTTCGTGGCAGAGCCCTGGCAACCATGGACTTCCACTCTTGGCCGTTCGCCTCGTCCCTGTGACCACTCACTTGGGAGGAACAGCTCATGGACTCTTCACTGCCTTCTTGAAGACGCTCCACTGGAAGGTGGGTGAGCAGGCCTGGTGCTTTTAGTGTGAGCCACCCTCACTGCAGAGGTCCTTCCGTAGGTCACTAAAGAGGAAGTAGAGCTTCCCTCGGAGCAGCTGCTTATAAGTTTGGAAGATCTTCCTCGGGTTTCTTTCCAGAATTAACTGAGGAGTTCCTTCGGGCTGCCCAGGGGGATCCTGTTCCTAAAAGCGAGAGAGAAATTGTGATGGCGGTGGGGTGCCTGTTGGGACCAAGCCCTGCAGCAAATCCAGATCTTGCTACAGGATTAGGAACCCAGCCTTACCATCACATTATATTCTGTTTCTAAAAAAAAAAAATGAAACCCACAAGCAACTCCTGACACCAAAAAGAGCTTATCTGCCATTATTTCATGCAAAGGGGTGCTCCTCACACAATGTTAACTCACTCCTTTCAGGGCCATTGGGCCACTCACTTGGTGGCCACGTTCACCTGGTGACCACGTTTTCTGACTGATTGATCTCACAGGGTGGTTGTGAGAATGAATTATGGAAGATAGCCATGGGTCTGTTTCCCCTGATGGCAGATTCCTGCCCCCACATCCTTTGCACAGGTGCTGATGCCATTGCCTTGCCAGGTCTTCCTCTCCGTTTAAATCCCCCCTCCTCCCGCAACTTTGGTATATTCCATGAAGAAGCACTTGCCAAGCAGAATGCCAGCTGTGCCCTCCCCCCCAAAAAAGTACACCTTCTAGCTGGCAGAACTTGGACCTCCCCATCTCTGGAAGGGTAAGCAAGTGGGTACAAGGAGGCAAGGCAGTAAGAGCTGCCACCAACTGAGACAGGTATAGGGGAGAACGTGAACCTTCAGCTGGCCATTGCTGAGTACCTGTAGCTTGAGGCAGCCCCTTCGTTCAGTCTGTTGGTGGGACTTGACCTACCTTGGGTTCACTTGAGGAAGATGGCATGCAAGTTTAACTAACCAACAACTACCCAAGCCCAGTTACATGAGCCAGGATGTTCATCTTTCCACCACTTTCTTCTCCATTGCACCTAAGACGAGAACCCAAGGAGGTTATCCGCTAAAACAGAATGAAGGAGAGGGAGGTTCAGCATAAATCAAAGGAAGTATCTCATCTCGCGGTGCAAAGTTCAGTTTCTGGATTTGCTGCCAAACGGCGGCATGGTTTAAAAAACGTGCGTGGAGAAATTAGTGGAACAAGATGACCGGGGCTGTTGACTGCATTTTACCTCTATGATCAAAGGCAATTTGACCACAGACACCAGGATTCAACTACTCCTGGGTTGCTCACTTGGTGACCATGTGCTGGACACGTTTCCTGCCAGCTTCACAGCTAAAGTTGATGTTTTCCCTCCAAAGATGTAATTCCTTCAAGGCTCTCATGTCTGAGCAAGCAGACCAGCAAATGAAGCCTATCAACACAAAAGCCCACCTGTCTACAACACGAAGAAGTGAGAAAGACTTGTTCTAAGACAATCAGATGTCAATTACAAATTAAGAGAGATGTCATTTCTAATGACTTGATCACTTTATTGTCCAGTTTGGCTCTCTGTTCACCACTGTGGGAGTTAGACTGTCTTTGGTCCCTCCATGGCTTTGGATAACATGTCTAACTGGTTGCCAACTCCTTTCCTTTTAAATGTGTTAAGCTTCCCATCGCTTCCTCTCACAGAATGTAAACGTCCTTGCAGGCACATAGAGGGAGGCGTTTCAAATGTTCATCTCCATCATCCCTCCCAGAAGGAGGGTTCTGAAAAGAAATCTCTTTGTGCTTCATAGAATCGTAGAACAGTGAGGTTGGAAGGGGCCTACAAAGACATCAAGTCCAACCCCCTCCCCCACTCCATGCAGGAACAGACATCAAGGGATGTTTGCCAGGTGGTTGTCCAAATTTCACTTGGGGCCTTTTTACACGACCCCTAAGATCCGCTGGCCACTTAAATTCGGACCAGAGATCTTAGGGGTTTGTCGCTCTTCCTCTGTCCCCACCCCCCTCCGCACTTCCTGGTTGCTGGCTGCCTGAGGGGAGGGAGAAAAAAGAAAGAAAAGAATGCCGGCTTACCTCTGTTTTGTTCCCGGCAGCATTCAGATCTCTTAAAGGGGCGGGGGGCAGAAAAACAACAAACAGAAGCAAGGAGAGCCCCGCACTCACTATCCTTACACCGGATCAAATATTTGTCACCTCCAAAAAGCAGGTACCTGAAAGCTGCGCTGGGACGCGCTAAAGTGGGCGTGGTCGCACTTAATTTCCTGTTAACTCCGGAGCTGGTGGGTAAACATTTTTAATCTCGAGCTGGGAGCCATTTGCCCCGGAGTTTAGGGGTCGTGTATAAACACTGTTGAAGGCCTCCTTCTAAGGCTCAATATGTGGGTCGCTACAGTTGCAGCGCAAGGGGAATCATGGATGCCCCAAAGGCCTGCAGAAAGCCCCACGGATGGTCCTTCTCTTACCTGCCACCTGAAGCTCTGTAGTTGCAGAACAAAGAAGCTGCCTTTCTCAAAAAGTTGCTGAAGAAGCACAGATGGGCACCCTTCCCTCATTTCTTGCTGGGCAGCTGTTACACCATCCACCAGCTGTACCAGGTCATGGAGGACTTCCTTTCCTTTGGACGGATTCTGAGAGAGAGAGAGAGAGAGAGAGAGAGAGAGAGAGAGAGAGAGAGAGAGAGAGAGAGAGAGAGAGAGAGAGAGAGGCAGTAACACATTCAACTTAAAGCTTCTCCAACACGGTGCTCATCCCATCGGGTAGTTGTGCCATTATACGCGTCGTGACATACATTGCATTTATAGTGGCACAGGTTTGTTTTCCAAGAGGGGTCTGGCTTGTTTTCCATGGCTTCAAAGACTAGGACTCAGAGCAATGGTCTTAAACTACAGGAAAAGAGATTCCATCTGAAGATGAGGAAGAACTTCATGACGGTTAGAGCTGTTCGGCAGTGGAATATGCTGCCATGGAGGGTGGTGGAGTCTCCTTCTTTGGAGGTTTTTAAGCAGAGGCTGGATAGCCATGTGTTGGGGGTGCTGTGATGGGGGTTCCTGCATGGCAGGGGGTTGGACTGGATGGCCCTTGAGGTCTCTTCCAATTCTATCATTCTACAATCTGTGTGGAGAACTGGTACTCGTTAATGAGTCACTCTATGTATCCCTTAGTGCAGACCAAATCAGGATAGCCATGGTGATTTGCTAATTAGTGGCAGTGTGGTGCACGCCTGACACCATTGCACGCACACTGGCATTGATAACCAATAGGCTTCTAGTCACTGTTTGGAAAAAAGTAGGTAGCTGTTACTACTTGCAAACCAGAGAGAAAAAAACCTAAAATAAAAAAATTAAAAATCATCCTACTGTTCCTTCCCTCCAGAAACGTATGTATTGAGAGCAAAAGTGTTTCTTTAATGCATTACAGTGATCCCTGCCTAAGGCTGCCTGGATGCCCTCAGCACATCTGATCTCGCCTGATTTTGGAAGCTAAGCAGGGTCAGCCCTGGTTAGTACTTGGATGGGAGACCACCAGGGAAGACCAGGTGCTGTAGGCGCCTGGACTAGGAACTGGCAAGCCACTCTGGTATGGAGCCAAGAAAACTCCATGGACATGGAGTCACGAATAGTCGGTCACGACTGTAACAACACAACGCAATAAAAGATCCCTGCCTATCGCAGGGGGTTAGGGACCTAATACAACCCACGATAATTGAAAATCCGCAATATGTAGATGCAGGTCGGGTCGGGCCTGGGGGGGCCTAGCTGGGGGGCCCTTGTACTTACCCCCAGCCTGGCGCTGCCCCGAACAGGCCTGCGAGGGCCTTCCCGGGGCTCCCTGTGAACCGGAAGTGACTTCCGGAAAACCAGAAGTGACTTCCAGAGCGCCGAAAATAATTTCTGAGGCCTCCAACAGGCCTAGAAAGGCCCGCAGAGGACTCAAAAATGATTCTCTGTGAACCCGAAGTGACTTCTGGTTCACAGGGAAGCCATTTTTGGGCCTCCAGAAGGCCCGGGAAGGCCCTCGCAGGCCTGTTAGGGGCAGCGCCAGTCCCGGGGTAAGAACGGGAGGCCTGAAACAGACCTTTCCTCTGACCCCAGGGGGCCTTTTTCATATACTGGGGTCCCGTGATATAATGGGACTGCAGTATATGAACCGCGAACAGGCAGGGGACCACTCACTGTACTTCTAAACTTCAGAGTTATGCTGGGTTATAATGGGACTGTCCCTCCCGGCTTTCTCCCACCCCTTCTCCCTTGCATTTTTGACACAGGGAACGCTCTACATTTCGCCACTTCTTTACAGGTGTCTCTGGCTACACACTGTTGTAATTTAGTAATGAACCACCAAAGCCGAGACTGTAATCAAGGTTCAGTTTGTCGAAACCTCTGCCCCTCCCAACAATCAGCCCCCATAGACGGCAACAGAACTAGGGAAGGCAAGCAAGGAGCTATAGGGCAGAACCACATGACTCCCCACTGCCTGGCCAGCGACAACCATGGCCCATAGGGAAAGCTTTAGACAGGCTGGGTGGGAAGGTCAAAGGGTCATCTGCGGAAATGGGGCTTTCCTGTGGAAGACACCTTGTACGAATCTGGAGAAGAACAAACACTCTCACACATGTGATTCCTACTTTGGAATGCCCTCCCAACAGAAACCCACCTGGCGCTGACGCTTTTGGCTTTTCGGCGCCAGGCAAAGACCTTCCAGTTTAGCCAGCATTTTAATTAGATAATGTTCTTTTAGCTGGGCACATGAGCAGCAGGATTTTATTATTTGTATATTAATTGTAATTGTTTTTGAACTGCTTGTCATTTTGATGGTTTTTAATATGTTATAGTTTTAATGTATTGTTGTGGGGCAGCTAAAAATTACATAGATAGATAGATAGATGACAGATAGACAGACAGACAGACAGACAGACAGACAGACAGATAGATAGATAGATAGATAGATAGATAGATAGATAGATAGATAGATAGATAGATAGATAGATAGATAGATACGATGCCCTTCAACATGCACGGAGGAAGATCTTATGTTGAAAGAATACTGTTGATGTGACAGTATCGGGCAAATGTCATCTAGTGTTGTTGCTGTTTTAATTAAATCTTATTCCTTTTATATACATTTTTATACATAATAATTTTATAACTTCTTTATATTCTGCTTGGTGGCATCTGTTTACCTACCAATAAAATATGTTGGTGCTTCTTACATAAGAACATAAGAAGAGCCCTACTGAATCAGGTCAAAGGCCCATCTAGTCCAGCTTCCTGTATCTCACAGTGGCCCCATCAGATGCGTCTGGGAAGCGCACAAGACTGGATATCTGTCTCCTGATACAACTCCCCTTCATCTGGTCCTTGAAGTACCCCAGTTTTAAGCCTGGAGATGACACATCTCCATCATGGTTTGTAACCTGTGATGGACTTTCCCTCCAGGAATTTGTCCAATCCCCTTTTGAAGGCATCCAGGCCAGATGCCATCACCACATCCTGTGGCAGGGAGTTCCACAGAATAACAACGCGCTGGGTGAAAAAAATATTTTCTTTTGTCTGTTCTCACTCTCCCAGCCCTCAATTTGAGTGTATGTCCCCTAGTTCTGGTATTTTGGGAGAGGGAGAAGAGCTTCCCTCTATCCACTTTACTCATACCCTGCATTATTTTGTACGTCTCAATCATATCCCCCCGTTCTGGCGCCTCTTTTCCAAACTAAAGAGTCCCAAATGTTTTAGCCTTTCCTCATAAGGGAGGTCGCCCAGCCCAGTAATCATTTTAGTCGCTCTCTTCTGCACCTTTTCCAGTTCGACTATGTCTTTTTTTGAGATGCGGTGGCCAGAATTGTACACAATACTCCAGGTGTGGCCTTACTATCGTTTTGCATAATGGCATTATAATGTTGGCTGTTTTATTTCCAATCCCCTTTTTGATAATCCCTAGCATGGATCTGGCCTTCTTCACGGCTGCCACATATTGAGTAGACACCTATAAAGAAAAAACTGACAATGGGATCAACCCAACTATACCAGACTGCAAGGTCTGAAGAGCCCTGCCAAAATCCCGCCGCCCGCGTGACCTTTATCCTTCTTACATACTCACTGTCTTTGTTGCCCATTCTCGGAAGTTAAAACCCACCAAGGGTAGGCGTACAGGCTGTTGGAGGAGGGGTAGCATCCCACAACTGCTCTGGAGAAACAGAGAACAGAGAGGGAACGGGTTCAGAAAGAGCTAATGGATAAGTCCACGATAGGTCTGTTTGGGCTTCTGATCAAGACTCAGGAGAGGATGCAGTGACAACACTTCCAGATTTGCCCAATTTATGGCTTCTTTGCCTAAACCACAGCGATTTGGAAAAAAGTGGATTCATGGTCTGTTTCTTTTTAATTAGAGCAGTGCCTCTCAACCTGTGGGTCCCCAGATGTTCTTGGACTGCAATTCCCAGAAGTCTTCATCACTATCTGAGCTGGCCAGGATTTATGGGAGTTGCAGTCCAGGACACACAGGTTGAGAACCACCAAATTAGAGCCTGGGGTCCTTTGAACATTGTTACTGGTAGGTGCCCACTGGTTGCATCCAACTTACAGAGACCCAGCTAGCATTCCTGAGTGCGCAATATGTCCAAGGAGTAGATAAACATTGCAAATCTTCTGTTTCTATGCCAAGTGGAGATCTGAACCCAGGTCTCCTGTGTCCTAGTCTACCATGTGCTCTGCTATACCAGACTTGCTTTCCATGGACATGGAGTCCAACCCCCTGTTCAGTGCAAGAATCTAGATCAAAGGATACTTGCCAGGTGGCTGTCTAATTTTCTCTTGAATGCCTCCAGTGTTGGAGCACTCACCATGGGGTCTGTTCTCATACTACTCCAGCAGTTATGAGTTTTTTTTTCTGATATTTTCCCCCAGACTATATCTGGCTTCCTGTAACTCTGGTTCATTATTACACTCTGGGATGATGGGGAACAGATCTCGGAAGCCCCTGCTGTCCTTCGGAGTGCTTCCTCGCCTTTAAATCAAACATGGACTGGACCGCCCTTCACGTGAACCAAACAGAGAGTTAGTTGCCTTACCACTCGCTCTTCCAATTCAAAGCTTTCGTGGATGTATCTCTGGAGCAGGCGTCTGTCACATACCAGCCCTGTGGGACTCATCCTGGAAAGTGTTATATGGCGCAAGAACATAGAGAATAATAGTAGCAGGAGTCCTGGGGAGGGCGAGGTGGCGAGGGATGGGCACAGGGAAGACAAAAGGAGAGACAGTCAGATGCTGGATGCTCGTCAAATTATGGTTTCAAAGCCACAGAAAACAGGTCTGTTATACAGTACAGTATAGTAAGACTCCTGTGGATACAATCACCCCATGGACGCTGAAAAATGTGGATTATAACGAACACTATTTTAATGTTTTATTTGCACGCCAATAACGCCACTTATCCACCATTTTATGTCACCTTAATTTTATTTCAATTTTTATTATATCACTTTGTTTTGTTTATTTTATTGTATGAATTAGTTTATTTGCGGTGTACTGTATTTCTTAATTGTTGTAAACCGCCCAGAGTGACCTCGCTGCCAGATGGGCGGTATAGAAATCCAATAAATAAATAAATAAATAAATAAATAAATAAATAAATAAATAAATAAATAAATAAATAAATAATGAACTTCAGAACACTTGGGGGGCAGTTTGTGGCTAGGAATGGCACCCGGGGGTGATCGATGTGGTTCTGGTGTTTCCCCTTGATTCCGGCTCTTTGGCTCACGTGTTTGCTTGTATGCTTGTTTTTTGCTCTCTCCCTTTTTGGAAATGGCCAGGCCAGGCTAGGTAGGATGCTTTTTAAAGGAAAAAAAAATGTAAATAACATCAGGTGGATAGGGATAAAGAAAATGAGCAAGACTGCAGCAGGGGTTGGAGGAAGAATTTAATTCACCCTTTGTTGTTTTTTCTCACTGCTCTGAAGCAGAGGTGGAAAAATTATTTTCTTGGTTGACAGGACAGCCTCTGCAGCCAATATCTGCTTTATAGCAATATGCAACCTACAGGATTCCTTTATTTGTTCATTTTATACCTCAGCATTGCTCCTATGGGCTACAAGGTGGTATCCAGGGGAACCCACCTCTCTTGCAACAGCCCTGTGAGGTAGATCATTCAAAGAACTTTATAAACTGGGTTGGAAATTGAACCCATAGTTCAAGAATCCTGCACTGTAACCCCTAGGCCACGCTGGCTCTCATGTGGATTCTGGGCATTTTAGGAGGCCCATGCTACCCTTACTCATGGTCACCATGGATACAACCCTTCTTAACTGGGATGATACTGCATCAGTGCCATGTCTTTCTTCACCCCGTGTTGAGAAAAGGAAGCACTCTGGCTACCCATCCGAATGCCAGCATTAAGAGGGTGCAAACTGCTCCTTCAGCCCTTTCATTGAGACCACACCACTCTCTGCACCCACAATACAGTGGACCCTTGTATAACAAACAGCTTGTATAACATAAAATTTGTACAACATAAAAAATTCTGGAGATAGGGGAAATTTGCTTAACATAATTGCCTATGGGGAGAATCCGTACAACATAAAAATGGGGTTACTCTGTTTTCAATGCATTTCTATGGGAATTTGTATAAAGGAAAATTTGCTTAACATAACTTCATTTGGAACGAATTAATTCCTTTATACAAGGTACCACTATATTTGGTGGCATTTATTGCCAAGAATGCTGCTCTTCTGGCAATTGCCACCAAATTGCCATGGCAACAGTAACTCTGCACTGGACTGTAGGGTGCCTGAAGGCCCTCCTCAACCCAGCGGTTTTAGGGGGTAAATAAGTGAGAAAATGGGTGTAAGACTGAAGCCTTAGGCTTCGGCTAAGCTTTAGGCCAGGGATAGTGACCTTCTATTATTATTATTATTATTATTATTATTATTATTATTATTATTATTATTATTATTATTATTATTATTATTATTATTATTATTATTATCATCATCATCATCATCATCACACAGCAGACAAGATAACTACGCTGGATTTTGTATTACAAATCACTAGTCAAAGGCTTCCCAAGCGTTTAGGACTACGTGATGTATTGGCGAATTCTGCGAGCAGATCCCAGTAAGGTAGCTTTCTGCACCTGACTGATGGTGACATTGGCAACTCCAATTTCTTCTAAATACTTGCTTAGCTCTTTAGACACTGCACCCAGCGTGCCGATTACCACTAGGACCACCTGTACCAGTTTATGCCAGAGTCTCTGAAGTTCGATTTTCAGATCCTGATAACGGGTAATTTTTTCTAGTTGTTTCTACTATCAGCTGGTATAGCAATATCAATGATCCACACTTTTTTCTTCTCCACAATCGTAATATCCAGGGTATTATGCTCCAAAACCCTATCTGTCTGTATTCGGAAGTCCCAAAGTAATTTTGCATGCTCATTTTCAATCACTTTTTCAGGTTTATGATCCCACCAGTTCTTTGCTATGGGCAGATGATAGTTGTGACACAAATTCCAGTGGACCATTTGAGCAACTACATTATGACACTGAGCAATTTTCTTTCATTATTATTATTATTATTATTATTATTATTATTATTATTATTATTATTATTATTATTATTATTATTGCAGTTACAATCCAAAATGTCTGAACGGCCAAGGATTTACCACTCTGCCTTGGCCTGCACTCCTAGATGACTTATCTTTTGCCAGGTCTGATTTACATCAGTGGAGTCTGCCTCTAAGTCCTAGGCCAGGACTTAGAAAGTTACTTATTTTTTTGGAGTACAATTCCCAGAATGCCCCTCTAGCCAACACAGGCTACATTTCCCAGAATCCTCCAGCCAGTATAGAGGCTACCCATGCTGGGTGGGATTCTGAGCACTGTAAACCTTCTCCCCAGCACCAAAGAAAGAAAGAAAGAAAGAAAGAAAGAAAGAAAGAAAGAAAGAAAGAAAGAAAGAAAGAAAGAAAGAAAGAAAGAAAGAAAGAAAGAAAGAAAGAAAGAAAGAAAGAAAAGCCCTTCTAAGTTCTCCTATCCAATGGCACAGTTCCAACGCCACTTTTTATTACCGTTATTTAGGCATTACTAATCAAGCCAAAGAGTTACACCAAAGAGCAAATCTGCTTCCAAAGAGTTAATCTGTTCAGCATACATGACAGAACCGAAACTAAAAGGCATAGTGGCATCTCAAGGACTAACAGGTTCCGTTTCAGTGGGAAATTTCCTAGATGACGATTCATTTCCTCCAAGACATGTTTCTGAGGAAGTGGAGTGTAATCTGTGAACACTCCCACTGATTACAAATATATTAGCCTTTAAAGTGCCTTAGGCCTTCTGTGTTTTGTTTTTGGGGAGGGGTTGTTTGTTTGTTTGTTTGTTTTGATAACAACTTCCTCCCAAGCTGCAGTGACAAGTCCAGTAATTTAGCCTCAGAATCAGATTTATCTCTAATCCTGTCCCCCTAAAAGCTTGCATTTGTAGCATAGCCATGTGGTATAGCTGGCCCTCTCAGTCTAGTAATAACACTGTGCCAGCCAGTTCTTAACCAAAGGGTTTCTCTTTCAATACGCTGTGCTCAAATCAGACCTCTAGTTCCAGCCCACGTACAGAATGCCTTTCCCTAGCCCCAGAGCACACCGTGGCTAGCCACAACGAGTGAAAACAGCTACTAGGTCATGAGAGAGGCCAAATTTTTCCCTCGAGAGAGCATGATCCCTGCCCACCTCCCCAAGACCCGCTGGCTTCCAGACCTGTGGGTCTGTGTCTTCATGCAGCAAATACTCACGGTTCAGCTCCATGCCAAGGTGGACACCTCGCCGTCACAGCATCTTCCTGCCGGGGGACAGCAGCTGCACTCCAGCACCTGCTTGGCTTCCATTGAAGGTGGTTTTCGGGTGGAGGCACGAGGGCTGCGGCGAGGATCCCAAACGGGGAAAGTCTCCAGGCGTCTGGCTCTCTCCGGAGCTCTGCTCTGCGTAGTTCCTCTCCTGGACCTCCAAGCCAGCTCCGTCTGGCTTCCTGTTGTGCTGCTGTTGCCAGTGACCTTTGGGCCAAGGCACTCAAGCGGGCAGCTGGAGCCTTCAGGAAGGCTTCCCGCTTCCAGGCGTTTCCTCCTTGGCGCTCTCTCGGTCGAGGAATGAAGCAAGCCCTGGCAAGGTTGCGCTGCACGGCTGCATCTGAGTAGCGGGCTGTCTTGCTGCAGGTAGCTATTGGGGATGTGAAGGCAGACAGCTGGGCCAAGTTGCTCCTTGGGCCAAGGTCCCTCTGGCTTGCAGACCTAAAGCATCCAATGGAAAGAGACAGGAGGTTCAACTGGAAGGATGTTCCAGACACCCAAGGAGCCTAAGCCAGGCATGTCTAAACTTCGGCCTTCCAGATGTTTTGGACCACAATTCCCACAGTCCTTTGCATTGGCATTCTAAGCTTAGAATTCTGCGAGCTGTGGTCTAAAACATCAGAAGAGCCGAAGTTTGACCATGCCTGGCCTAAGCTATCACGAGATGCATGGGGAAATGGCGCCATCAACAAGAGGTGGAAGTGAGTCTTTGACTTCCGCTGGCCACCTTTCATGCCACCCTGTTGCAGCTACATTTCTCCAGCTCTTACTGGGGAACCGATAGGCGTCACTGCCCTTTCCCAAAGCGGTTAACGGAGAGCTGCATAGCTCGGTGATCGGGCACACGTTTTGGATACAGAAAGTCCCAGACGCTCAGGACTAAGAAACAATCCAACTTAAAAATTGGAAGAGCAATCCCCAGTACTGTAGTCTTTGCAACACCGGGCAAGATGAATCATTGGGTTGATGCAATGCTTCTTAAGCAGCTGGACAGAGCACTGAACTAACACACAACACATAAATCTTCCAAGCCCCTAAGACAGTGGTTCTCAACCTTCCTAATGCCGTGACCCTTTAATACAGTTCCCCATGTGGTGACCCCCTTGTCCTGCTTGGAAGAGACCACAAGCCCCCTTTGGCAGGCCACTGCCGCAGGTGCCATTGAGAACTTCCCTCTACAGGCACCCTCAGCCTCCGGTGCCATTGACTGACATCCCCTCCAACCTATCAAAATGTAACTCACTCTTCCACCCCTTCTCCCCCCCTCCAGACTGAAGCCGTGTGTGCCTTTTTCTTCCCTGGCTCATGGCGACCTCTGTGAGATGGCTGTTCGACCCTCAGAGGGGTCCCGACCCCCAGGTTGAGAATCACTGCCCTAAGATATCTCATATTTTATCAACCATGGGATTTAAAACAAAACATTACATAATTTAGTGAAAGAAACTTCGGGGGGGGGGACAACCAGCAATCTGGGAGAGTCTCAGGACAGAGGGTGCAAATGTGGACACACCCCTAGTACCTGTACACTTGGAGAGGAGCAGCTGGAGATAGTGCCACAAGCTTAAGGTCAATGTGTTAGTACTCTTGCAGCAACAAACACCAATGAGACAGACTGTGCCTTTCTTAACCTTCTGCATTGACTTCAAGGTTTTAATGCTAACTTACAAAGCTATTGACTTCAAGGTTTTAATGCTAACTTACAAAGCTATTGACTTCAAGGTTTTAATGCTAACATGCAAAGCCATATCTGGAAGTTGAGTCATCATGGCTACTGGACTTCTTTTTTTTCTTGAGAGACAGAAACTTTTCGCTGCTCATCCAAACAGCTTCATCAGTCTGGATACAGCTAGTGCAAGTCCTCCATCTTATAGTCAGCTTTGACCTCTTGTTGTCACCTTGGTCTGAGATAGGCTCTTAAGATGAACAATGGCCTGAATTGGCTTGCTAGGTAGACATACTTTATAGGTTTCAGCACCTCTTAGGCCATTGTTCACCTTAAAGCTATGGATTGGATACTGATGTCTACCTAACAAGTCTGAGAATCTTCACAGACATAATGCAAAGCCATAAGCAGTTTGGGACCTCATTGTCTGTCAGAGCGGATTCACCCAAAAAGGACTGCCCAGACCACCCAATCTTCTCACCTGAGGGTGCCTACACCGAGGGAGGCCCATAAGGCAAAAACTAGAAATTGGGCCTTCTTGGGTCCTCAACAATGGAAGAAACTTCCCCTTGAAATACATACAGTTCCCTCGCTTAATTTTTTTAAATGCCAGTTGAAAACTTGGTTGTTTAGGGGAGCTTTCCCTGATTCTTGATTCCTGTATTATTGGATCTGAAAATTTCTTCTTCTGTCTCTTGTGGTGTTTGTTTTGTGATTGGCTCTCTTTTTAAAGTGGTCTGCTTATATACCTCCCCATACCACTTCATGTAGTCTCTGGGCAGTTTAGAGTTTTAATTACAGTATGCAGGCTACACATTGCCCCCCCCCAAGCAAGCTGGGTACTCATTTAACCAACCTTGGAAGGATGGAAGGCTGAGTGAACCTTGAGGCTGCTACCTGGGATCGAACCCCAGGTCGTGAGCACAGTTTTACCTGCAGTACAGGCATTTAACCACTGCGCCATGAGGCTTATTTGTTGTAGATCGTTATCAGTTTGTTTTAAACAGTATTTTGTAACTATTTTAACTTGTATCTTTTATTTTTTGTTCTCTATTTTTGGTTACTGTTTTGTTTATGACTTGTGTACTTTCTGTTACTGTAAACCCCCCCCCCCTTCGTAGCCTTTGGGCTAGATGGTGCAGTATACAAATCCAATAAATAAATAAAATAAATAAAAGGCAACTGCATTAAAAAAAAAGTCCCCTTGCGCTTAGGTGTGTGGAGCTCCACACATCCCTGATTTATTTTTTAAGTAACCACTAGAGGGGCCAGGGAGCCTTTTGCAGTTCAAAAACAGTTTTTGTAAGGAAAAATATAGATAACAGCCCTTTAAGGTCCAGGGATAATTTAGAGGTCTAAATACTGCAATTTGGAACTGCTCCTGAGCCTCTGTGCTGTTCTTGACCTGGAACAAGCAACTCTGGCAGAGAAAGGGCTTTGGATAACAACCCATACTTAATGGGTGTTGGGAAGAGTTATATAGGTGGGACTTTTATGCACCCCAGGCCATTGTACATCTACTGAGCTTATTCAGGCCACTGTCCGCCTAATGGACCTATTCAGGCCAGGGTGGGGTGAAATCAAGGTGAACTATACATTGGAGGCCTTGCCAGTAACTTTCCTCTGAATGACAAAGCTGCTTGGATGAGAAGCAAAAGGTTGATCTCATAAGAAAAGTCCATTTGCCATGACTCAACTTCCAGATAACCTCACCTGGATGACTGAGAATCTTCACAGGCTTCGGATATGCACACACACACCTTGAAATCACCACATTTGGGATAGACTGAAATCCTTCACAACCAAAGCAAACGGTGTCAACAGGGCTGCGTTAGCTGACACAACAATACAGTAGGCCATCTGTATCTGCAGGGGACCAGTTTAAAGCCCTACCCCCGAGATGCTGAAAAAATATTTTCATGTTCTGCCACAAGGGTGGTGGAGTCTCCTTCTTTGGTGGTTTGTAAGCAGAGGCTGGATGGCCATCTGTTGAAAATATTGTGATGGGGTTCCTGCATGGCAGGGGGTTGGACTAGATGGCCCTTGAGGTCTCTTCCAACTCTAGGATTCTATGATTCTATGATTCTGCATAGCACCCAGTCTCTGACTATCTCTAGCCAGATGTATCTTTCAGCTTTAGGGATCTATATTTCTGGGATGCTTCTTTTAATCTTTTTAATATTTCAGACTATGGATAAATGAAATTGTGAATACGGGGGTCCTATTGCACTACAATATCACTTTCCAGTGTTTGATGATGAATCTTCAAAAGGGGATTCCTGGAGGAAAGGTCCATCACAGGTTACAAACCATGATGGAGATGTGTCATCTCCAGGCTTAAAACCAGGGTACTTCAAGGGCCAGATGCAGGGGAGTGGTATCAGAGACAGAGATCTAGTCTCATACAGGAAGCTGGACTAGATGGGCCTTTGGCCTGATCCAGCATGTCTCTTCTTATGTTCTTAAATAACTTTATGGTCCCGTTGCTAATCACTTCCAGTGATGCGTGGAAACAAAAGAGAGAGAACTCTGTATACTGCCCTGAGCTCAGTGGAAGGATCCACAGAGGCAACGTAAGTAAACATGCAAATTCAAAGTGAGATCTGCTCTAAGAACTGGAAGAGAGGACAAACTATCTTAAAATTCCAGCGCCTAAGATTTTTAAAAGAATAGCCCATCGGATGTCTTTAAAGCAATGGTTCCTGTCCTTGAGTCCCGAAATGTTCTTGGACCACAATTCCCTGGAGCCTTCACCACTAGCTGTGCTGGCCAGGATTTCTGGGAGTTGTAGTCCAAGAACATCTGGGGTAGTCATGGTTGGAAACCACTGCTTTAAAGCAGCCATTGGCCCTGGCTCCATCACATTTGAAGGGGCCCAGAGTGGAAACAGTTCTTCACACACCATCTTATCAGGTTCGTAATGTGATCCTGTATTTCTTTCACATAGTGTTTATGGCTGTGGCCAGGGTGGGGGGTGGAATGGCTGTTTTAAAGCATCCTTTTCCCTCCTTCTTTCAGGGCCCTCCCTAATTCATTGCACAATTCCCATTGTACCTCCTCTTCCAAAAATTATGCATACAGCTGCTATTTATTTTTCTAACAAAGAAGCAAAAAATTAAATCACACCCTATCTAATGCAAATTTCTGTCTGCAAACTTATCTTGCAGTCTTGTTTTTCTTTTCCTTTAACGGCCAATAGAAAAAAGGGATCTGCAAACATTGAATAATAATAATCATAAAAATATTGAGCAGCGCTATATAACAGATACTGTACAAGTTTTAACCAAGAACCTACGTCTCTGGGCATTTATACATGACCCCTAAACTCCGGGGCAAATGGCTCCCAGCTCTGGAGCTTAAAAATGTTTCCCCACCAGCTCCGGAGTTAACAGGAAATTAAGTGCGACCACGCCCACTTTAGCGCGTCCCAGCGCACCTTTCAAGTACCTGCTCTTTGGAGGTGAAAATTATTTGATCCGGTGTACCGATAGTGAGTGTGGGGCTCTCCTCGCTTCTGTTTGTTGTTGTTTTTGCTCCCGCCCCTTTAAGAGCTATTTTACAGAGACTGGAATGTTGCCGGCAAGAGGGAGAGGCAGAATGGAAGTGAGTGGCATGCTTTTCTTTCTCTTTTTCTCCTTCCCCTCACGCAGCCAGCAGCCAGGAAGTGCGGAGGGGTGGGGACACAGGAAGAGCGACAAACCCCTAAGATCTCTGGTCCGAATTTAAGTGGCCAGTGGATCTTAGGGGTCGTGTGAAAAGGCCCTCTGTTAAATGCAGACACAGTATATATATGTTGCTCCTAACAGTGAAGGGTTCGAAAAG
This sequence comes from Phrynocephalus guinanensis, assembly GCA_037367245.1. Lineage (NCBI taxonomy): Eukaryota > Metazoa > Chordata > Lepidosauria > Squamata > Agamidae > Phrynocephalus > Phrynocephalus guinanensis. The sequence continues at coordinate 132,500,847 of CM074735.1, forward strand.
CTCTGATGGTGTTACTTCTGAGAGCTGCGACTGATTATAATACAGTAGGACCCCCGTATCCACTGATTCATTATCCACTGATTCAGTTATCCACGGTTGGCAGAGGAATAAATAAATAAATAATTCAGCAGCCCCAAAGCAAGCTACTGTCACAAAGAGCAGCTGTAAAGCAAGCTAGTGTCATAAAACAGCAGTCCCAAAGCAAGCTACTGTCACAAAAACTAGCTGTGAAGCAAGCTACCATCATAAAACAGCAGCCATAAAGCACACTATCGTCACAAACAGCAGCTGTAAAGCAAGCTACTGTTGCAAAACAGCAGCTGTAAAGCAAGTTACTATCACAAAACAGCAGTTTTGGGGTCATTTTGGCATTCTTTCTTATCCACAATTTTAATTATCCACGGGAAGGCTTGGAACCAATCCCTAGCAGATACTGGGGTCCTACTGTACTGTGTGAAATTCCTTAGTGTTATTTCCAAAGCTCCAGTGACAATGAGGACCACTGAAGTGTGTTTCATCCACAAGCGAAATGTTTCAATTGCCAGATCCCTGTATTTTGTTCATTTTTCCAATTCTTTATCTTCAACATTGGCATCCCCTGAAACTGCAGTGTCAACTTATCCAGACCTTTCTTCATTCTATTATGTCTACACCTGGTGTGTTCTGTTCAAGGTGTCCATCGGTTTGGATCAGAAAATCCCACAAAATCTTGACTTTCTCATTTTCTGACACCTTCTCAACCTGATTGTTCCCATGGGTTTTTGGAGGCTGGGGAGTTACATTTTTATAACACCCAGAGGACTAATTTTGCCACTCTGCTGTGTCTAATTTCCTATTATGTTTGTGCAATTTTCAGACATTCGCAGATGAAGTGTGGCAGTTTCATCTTTTTCTTGGCAGAGAAAATTTGCTGTTAGCACTGATTCCTTGAATCTTAGCTTTCATACCACTGGTTGGAACGGAAGTCGTCATCATCATCATCATCATCATCATCATCATCATCATCATCATCATCATCATCATCATCATCATCATCATCACTGTTGTCTTACATTTCTAATTGTCCCTTCTTTTTTTCACAACGCCCTCCATTTTCCTCCATTAATGAAAAACTTGACAAGGAACGGATGTCCCTCAACCAGGAGGGACCAGGAGGTTGAGGGACACCATTACAGCCCCTGAGCCAATTGTAATTCTCTAGCACATGCACAACCTTTTTTATTTTCATTATTGGTGAGGGGAACTTTTTGACTCGAACAGAAAAGTCCCTTTGTGCCTTCTGTGTGAGGGTGGGGGGAAAATATACCCCTGTTTTCAGGGGGACCCAGTAGCTTGTTGCTTCAACCTTCCCCATCTTTCCATTTTAAACAACATTTTGACCACTAGAGGGACTTTTTCCTTTCTTTCAAGGACTCCAGTTTTTGTAAGGAAATGTGGCTTTGGGAAGTTAAATGTCTCCAAAGACTGAAATTGTATAGAACATAACATAGAACATAAGAGAGCCATGCTGGATCAGGTCAAAGTCCCATCTAGTCCAGCTTCCTGTATCTCACAGTGGCCCCAACAAATGTGTACGGGAGTGCACGAGAGTAGATATCTGTCTCCTGATGCCACTCCCCTGCATCTGGCCCTTGAAGTACCCCGGTTTTAAGCCTGGAGATGACACATCTCCATCATGGTTTGTAACCTGTGATGGACTTTTCCTCCAGGAATCTGTCCAATCCCCTTTTGAAGGCATCCAGGCCAGATGCCATCACCACATCCTGTGGCAGGGAGTTCCACAGACTAACAACACACTGGGTAAAAAATATTTTCTTTTGTCTGTTCTCCCTCTCCCAGCCCTCAATTTGAGTGTATGTCCCCTAGTTCTGGTATTTTGTGAGAGGGAGAAGAGTGTCCCTCTATCCACTTGACTCACGCCCTGCATTATTTTGTATGTCTCAATCATATCCCCCCCTCAGGCGGCTTTTTTCCAGACTAAAGAGCCCCAAATGTTTTAGCCTTTGCTCAGAAGGGAGGTGCCCCAGCCCAGTAATCATTTTAGTCGCTCTCTTCTGCACCTTTTCCAATTCCACTATGTCCTTTTGGAGATGCAGAGACCAGAATTGTACACAGTACTTCCAGGTGCGGCCTTACTATCGTTTTGTATAATGGCATTATAATGTTGGCTGTTTTATTTTCAATCCCCTTTTTGATAATCCCTAGCATGGAATTGGCCTTCTTCACCGCTGCCACACATTGGGTATACACCTTCATGGAGCTGTCCACCAATGCACCAAGATCTATTTCCTGATCCGTCACAGAGAGCTCAGAGCCCATGAGTTGATAGATAAAGTATAGTGGGGACAGAAGTGCTGCCCAGAGATAGGAGAAGTCTCCATCTGAAAATGTTCTGCATCCGACAATCAGGAATGAAAACCTGTATTTCCTGGCAGAGGTCCACTCTTTCCGGTAACAGCCTGCCTCACAAGCCAAGCAAACAAACCCTGTCTCTACTCTGACCTGCACTCTCTTTCTTTCTCTCTTGGTGTATCTCTTTCCTTTCATGCTTATTTTGTCCCGCTCAGATCTCCTACCTTGAGAGCTGTAGGAAATTCTGAACCGAGGCCTCAAGGACTGCTTGCAAATGGCCCAGGAACTGGCCAAAGGGTGGAGAAGGTCCCCAACTGCACTGTGGAACCGCAGCGAGTGTGAGAGCAGCCGGAGGTAACAGAGGTCAACCACCTCGTCACTTCCTCAGATGCGGCTGCCCCGAGGTAGGCGTGCAAACAACGCCTCGCCGGGCCCCTGGCCCAGTTCAGAATGTGACCAGCGGCACGTCTCATGGGGAGGGAGACGGTGACAGGGTACGGATCTGCGTCATGCAAATACAGGTCTAGGGTCCGATTCTGTACAACGTGTGATTTGACATCAAGCAAGCCAGTGTCTCCAGCATTTGGAAATGATCCTTCCTTGGATTACAGCTGATCCGACCCAGGATGTGCCAGGAATTTGCTCTACAGAATTCCCAAGGGTCCTTCCCAATATCTACAATACAGGGGTCCTCCCTAGCTTGATGCCTTCCAAATGGGTCAGTCTAAAAATCTACAGATCACATTGACCGCCAAGTTGGAAGACCTTGGTATCTACCAGAGGCGAAGAATCTTTGCTCCTTCAAATGTCTGGGACTTCAGCTCCCAGCGTGCTTCACTGCTTGCCGTGTTGGCTGAGCAGTTATGGGAACGGTCATTCCAAAACGACAGTGCTAACAGTGCGCTGGAGTCCAATTGCTTTCAGTGGGAACCGTTTTCCTGCAACCCACTGCATGAGTTGTGCCATCTGTCACTATCCACTTGAACTCAGACAGTGCCCAGTAGAGGGATATGCAGCAAAATCCCACACTTACTGAGGACAGGGCATTTTGGAGAGCACTGAATCACAGGGTTGCCGTTAACTGAGCAGTGGCTTGACAGTACATATAGTAGTACCTTGGTTTACGAGCACAATCCATTCCAGAAACATGCTCGTAAACCAAAATACTCGTAAATAAAATTCTAGAAAATCAATTAAAACATGTACAATTAAAACTTTTCTAACTCATTCCGTGGCCGCATGCCCCATTGCTGCAGATGCTGACTTCACTGTCACCCTCTCGCTGCAGCAAGGTGCCGGTGGCAGCTGGGAGGGCCGTAAGGTAGTGGGGAGAGGGTGGGCGGCTGCAGCGGGCAAAGGGCCACTCAGTGCCACTCAATGCTCCGGTGCTCGTTTTGCAAAACGAGCTCGTTAACCAGAACAAAAATGCTCCGAAATGTTTGCTCATCTTGCAAAATGCTCATAGGCCGGGGCAATCATAAACTGAGCTATTACTCTAGTAAAAAGGATGATGCACAAAACCTTTCTCTAACACTGCCTTTCAAATTACCTTCCCCCCTCCCTATCAGTTTTCTTCAATGTTCAGCTTTCACATCCATGTTGTTGTTGTTGTTGTTGTTGTTGTTGTTGTTGTTGTTGTTGTTGTTGTTGTTGTTCAGTCGTGTCCGACTCTTCATGACCCCATGGACCAGAGCTCGCCAGGCCTTCCTATCTTCCACTGCCTCCCAGAGTTTGGTTAAATCCATATTTGTTGCATCGACAACACCGTCCAACCATCTCATTCTCCGTCGTCCTCTTTTCCTTTTGCCTTTGATCTTTCCCAACATCAGGGACTTTTCCAAGGAGTCTTCTCTTCTCATGAGGTGGCCAAAGTACTGGAGCCTCAGCTTCAAAATTTGTCCTTCCAGTGAACATTTGGGGTTGATTTCTTTCAGGATGGATAGGTTTGATCTCCTTGCAGTCCAGGGGACTCTCAAGATTCTCCTCAGGCACCACAGCTCAAAAGCGTCGATTCTGCAGCGATCAGCCTTCTTTATAGTCCAGCGTTCACTTCCATACATCACTACTGGAGAAACCATAGCTTTGACTATCCTGACCTTTGTCGGCAAATTGATGTCTCTGCTCTTTAAGATGCTGCCTCGGTTTGTCATCGCTTTCCTCCCAAGAAGCAGGCATCTTTTAATTTCATTGCTGCAGTCATCATCTGCAGTGATCAAGAAGCCTAAGAAAATAAACTCTGTCATTGCCTCCATTTCTTCCCCTTCTATTCGCCAGGAGTTCATGGGACCGGTGGCCATGATCTTGGTTTTTTTCTATGTTGAGCTTCAGCCCATTTTTTCACTCTCCTCTTTTACCCTCATTAAGAGGTTCTTTAATTCCTCCTCACCTTCTTCTATCATAGTAGTATCATCTGCATATCTGAGGTTGTTGATATTTCTTCCAGAATTCTTAATTCCGGCTTGTGATTCATCCAGACCTGACTTCCGCATGATGTATTCTGCATATAAGTTAAATAGGCAAGGTGACAGTAAAGAGACTTGTCGTACTCCCTTCCAAATTTTAAAACAATCAGTTGTTCCATATCCAATTCTGACTGTTGCTGCTTGTCCCACGTATAGATTTATTAGCTGAGAGATAAGGTGATCAGGCACTCCCCTTCCATTCACATCCATACATCATTAAAAAAAATCAGACTCATTATTAAGAATGGTTTTTATCTCCAGCAGCACATCCTAAATTTTAAGGATCTAGTCTCATTCCATCCAGGAACTCTGTGTCCCTTTTCATTTTTTGGCAATGGTCACTGTTTTGTTAAGGACTGAGCCAAGGTGTATAACATTCCGAATACATTTGGTATCATTAATGACATGTCATTCTCCCGCTCTTCAGTATTTGTGGGTTTTTTAAAGCTCAACGTTAATCCTGCTTTTGTACATTCTCTTAACTTCGTGTTAAGAGTTTTCAAATGATTGCCAATTTTTTTTGCCAGAAATGTCATGTGACCTGCATACCCCAAACCTTTAATGTTTCTTCCAGTTTTCATTTGTTCTCCATCTGTGTTTAAGCCAAGGAAGGATCCATTTTTATAGACAATGGGAATGACAGTCCATGGACTTTTGTTGATACCTGTATTGTGCAAAAGATGGCAATAGGAAACCACACCTCAAAATTTTGCACCTTCAAAATCCTATGAAAATCCAACACGAAATAAAAGATAGTGCCAAAAAAAAGGGATTTCCAGTTTTTAAGCCACTCAGCTATGGAGGGAAAGCACAAATACCCCTGTTCTTAACAAGGCTGTTAGATTAAATCCAGAAAACCATTCAGCTGTTAACGTGTAGATATACTGCACAAAAAAGAAAGTCCAAAGCTGCATAATGCATATCAGTGCATATCCACTACTAGTGTGTTTGCCATTTGTGTGTGTGTGTGTGTGTGTGTGTGTGTGTGTGTGTGTGTGTGTGTGTTGTGTCATTGCAGTCATGACTGACTTTTCGTGACCCCCATGTCCATGGAGTTTTCTTGGCAGGAACACTGGAGTGTTTTTGCTAGTTCCTACTCCAGGCGCCTGCAGCAATTGGTATTATCTGGTGGTCTCCCATCCAAGTACTAACCAGGGGCGGCCCTGCTTAGCTTCCAAAAATCAGGCAAGATCGGAAGTGCTATCTAGGCAGCTGTGATTGCTGTATAGGACTCATAAAAGAATTTGCCTTTCTGAATGCCAAAACATTGCCACCAGATGGCAGCAAAGAGTCACTTCTGAAACAGCACATCCTGCTTTTCAATCAATGGAGAGAGAAACAAGTATTTGGTGCTTGGAGCAGAGTTTTAGCAATTAATTTTGGGGAACTGCAGTGTCCCAGACCCTGAGCCAGCACGGCTAGGAAGTCAGCCTTTGGATAAGCCTTATCTCTTTTTAGTCACTTTCTCGATTTCCCCTATTGTCTCTGCTGTGTCATTCAGCCAATTCCTACCAGATCGCAAGTTAACAAGTAAACACACTAATACGCAAAGGGAGACTGTCTTCCTTTGTGTAGGAGGTGACACCTAAAGGTCAAGAAAAAGAAACAGGTCAAGTTCTTCCATGAGCAATAGATGGCTCTAGGATTTCCAGTACTGTATCCCATGCAAACATCACTGGGGGGGGGGGACACAACAGCGGCATAAAACCCCAGAAACCGCTTTGTCACCACCATCTCTTTGGCCCAGGGTGCGCCTTCTCTAAATAAAGCTTTGGGGTGACCAAGTTTGGGAAGCTGAGAGCCATACCCACAAATGCCTGTGACGATTCTCAGGCATCCAGGTGAGTTTATCTGGAAGTTGAGTCATCAGCTGACTATACGATGGAGGACTCGCACTAGCTGTATTCAGACGGATGAAGCTGTTTGGATAAGCAGCGAAACGTTTCTATCTCTCAAGAAAAAGAAGTCCAGTAGCCATGACTCAACTCCCAGGCATACCCACAAATGTGTGTATCCCGACCAAAAGAAGGTTACCCTGAAAATCCTTTTAGGGTCGTTGTAAATCATTTTCAACTTGACAAAATAGAACACATGTACACACCAAATGGAAGGTAGCTGTTGTGGGCCTGAGGCCTGTAGCTGAGTTGGGGAAGTTTGGCTGAGTTTGTAGTTCATTTTTATTTTTCATTTTTGCTTTAACTCCCAGTATCCTTTGCTGGGAGTTATGGCAAAATTCTGGGAATTCTCTAGAGAAGTAATGAACTGGAAGTTGAGTCGTGGCCACTGGACTTTTCTTGTGGGGCTTTCACACACCCCAGGCCATTGTACATTTAATGTGCCTATTCAGGCCACTCTCTGCCTAATGAGCATATTCAGACCAGGGTGATGTGAAGTCAAGGTGAACTATAAATTGGAGGCCTTGCCACTAACTTTCCTCAGACTGACAAAGCTGCTTGGATGAGTAGCAAAACGTTTCGATCTCTCAAGAAAAGAAGTCCAGTTGCCATGAGTCAACTTCCAGAATATGTGACCTGGATGACTTAGAATCTTCACAGACATAGGTTTGTTGAACTACTGGTCTGGATGGCATAGCTAACCACTGGGCTGGTTTTGGGAGTTTAAGATGAGAAGACTTCCTTCTGATTCTGCAGAATGAAGCATCTCCCTAAGAATGTGACCTGTAGGCTTTTATGGAGCACATTTCCCCCTGCAACGTTCAACAAATGCTTTTGAATACCACACAGATGTTCATTCTGTAAAATCATAGATCCATGGAGTTGGAAGGAGCCTTTAAGGCCATCAAGTCTAACCCCCTTCTTAATGCAGGGATACACATCAAACTAGATCTGACAGATGGTTGTCCAGTTTTCTCTTGAACACATTCATTCATTCATTGATTCATTGATTCATTCATTCATTCATAATGTTATCTCGCTTTTCTCCTTAAAAAGGACCCATTAAAAGACATTTTTTGCTTAAAATAGTAAGTATTCAAAAATTAAAAACGCCACATTAAAAATCATAAATCAAATCAACACCCAAAATAAAGTCAAAGCAACAAGATACAACAAGGCAAGCTTTCCCTGAGTGACTGGTTGCCTAAGAGGGTTTTTTTTTAATACAAATCATACATTGCTTTGAATTGCAAGTGGACTTCTTTTCTTGAGAGACTGAAACATTTTGCTGCTCATCCAAACAGCTTTGTCAGATTCCTCAGCAGCACTGTGAGGAGGGTGGGACCAAGAGAATAATAGAATCATAGACTCAAGGGCCATCTAGTCCAACCCCCTGCCATGCAGGAAACCCCATCACAGTATTTTTGAAAGATGGCCATCCAGCCTCTGCTTAAAAACCTCCAAAGGAGACTCCACCACCCTCCACCACTTGCCGAACAGCTCTAGCCATCATGAAATTTTTCCTAATGTTTGAATTGAATCTCTTTTCCTGTAGTTTGAGACCATTGTCCTGAGTCCTAGTCTCTGAAGCCATGGAAAACAAACCAGTCCCTTCCTCAATGTGACATCCTTTCAAATATTTAAACATAGCTATCATATCCCCTCTCAGTCTTCTTTTTGTAAGGCTAAACATTCCCAGCTCCCTACGCCGCTCCTCATAAGACATTTCTTCCAGACCTTCAACCATCCTGATCACCCTCCTCTGGACCCGTTCGAGGTTATTAACATCCTTTTTAAATTGAGGTGCACAGAACTGGACACAGTACTCCAGGTGGGGTCTGACCAGCGCAGATGAGAGTGGTACTATCACTTCCCTTGATCTAGACATGATGCTTCTGTTGATGCAACCAAGAATAGCTTTGGCTTTCCTGGCCGCCGCATTAGAAAGCTTCCCCTGATGATCTTAATACCCTGGCAAGCTCCTAATGGGAGATGTGGTCCTTGAGATAGCCTGCACCCAAATTGTTTAGGGCTTTATGAGTTAAAACCAGCACTTTGAATTGTGCTTGGAAATGAATTGGCAGCCAGTGGAGCTGCTGTAACACTGGGGTTATGTGATTCCTGTAATCAGCCCCAGTTAGCCATGTTTTGGACCTGTTGAAGTTTCTGAACACTTTCCAAAGCTGGTTTCCCCCCACCGCCAAATGAACAGCATGTTCATTTACTCCAGCCAGGATGTAACTAAGTCATTTGTCACTGTGGCCAGAATAGACCTCTCAAGAAATGGACATAACTGGCATATTAGTTTTAATTCTGCAAAGGCTCTTTTATCCACCATGGAAATCTAGGGGACATCCACTCAAACTGAGGGTTGGGAGAGTGAGAACAGACAAAAGAATTTTTTTTTACCCAGCGTGTTGTTAGTCTGTGGAACTCCCTGCCACAGGATGTGGTGATGGCATCTGGCCTGGATGCCTTCCAAAGGGGATTGGACAGATTCCTGGAGGAAAAGTCCATCACAGGTTACAAACCATGAGGGAGATGTGTCATCTCCAGACTTAAAAATGGGGTACTTCAAGGGCCAGATGCAGGGAAGTGGTATCAGGAGATAGACATCTGGTCTCGTGCGCTCCCAGGCGCATCTGGTGGGGCCACTGTGAGATACAGGAAGCTGGACTAGATGGGCCTTTGGCCTGATCCAGCAAGGCTCTTCTTAGGTTCTTCTGTTCTTATGTGGTGATGGCATCTGGCCTGGATGCCTTCAAAGGGGGATTGGACAGATTCCTGGAGGAAAAGTCCATCACAGGTAACAAACCATGCTGGAGATGTGTCATCTCCAGACTTATAACCCAGGGTACTTCAATGACCAGATGCAGGGGAGTGGTATCAGGAGACAGAGATCTAGTCTCGTGCGCTCCCAGAGGCATTTGGTGGGGCTACTGTGAGATACAGGAAGCTGGACTAGATGGACTAGATGGGCTATTGGCCGTATCCAGCAGGGCTCTGAAGATCTTATGTTAGTGGCTAAAGATAAGACTCAAATATACATCTGGGAGCATCCCCAAGATGGGCTTCTGTGTTTTCACAGTGAATGTAGTCCCATCTAGTGCAGGCTGCATCCTTATTCCTTGACCTGCCTTTCCACTGACCAGACGTCAGAACCTTTGTCTTTTTTGGATTCATTTTCAGGTTTGTTTGTTTTTCCGGCCTCATCCACTCGGTTGCTGATGCCCAAGACTGATCTACAGCTGAAACAGCCTCCTCGGTTTAGATGGCAAGGAAAGCTAGAGTTGGGTATCATCCAGATACTGGTGATACTGATCCCACAAACTCTGGACAACCTCTCTGACCAGTTTCGTGTGGATGTTAAATAGCACAGAAGATAAGACAGAACTCCTAGGGCCCTCACAGGCCACCAGTCAACACCACCTCCTGCATTCTCCCCTTCATTGTCACACTGCTCCAACAGTTAGGAATTTTTTTTCTGATATTCAATCGAAATTGGTCTTCCTATAACTTATTATTATGTGTCCTGCACTCTGGGATGATTGAGAACAGATGCTGTCCTTCCTCTGTATGGCAATCTTTCGAGTATTTGAAAAGTGCTGTCACATTTCCCCACATAATTACAGTGGACCCTCAACTTACCAATGTAGGGTGTTTTACGATTTGTATGATTGTATTTTATTGCTTTTAATTGTTGCTGTCTAGTTTTTTGTTTTTGTTTTAAATTGTGATTGTATGATTTGTGCTGAATTTATCAGCTTTGTAAGCCGCCCAGAGTTCCCTTAGGGAAGATGGGCGGGGTATAAATAAATAAATAAATAAATAAATAAATAAATAAATAAATAAATAAATAAATAAAAACGGTTTGTATAACAGAAAATCTGTACAACATAAAACATTCCAGAGATAGGAGAAATTTGCTTAACAGAATCGTTTATGGAGCAAATCCGTGCACAAAAAAAATGGTCGCAATTAGGGATTACTTTGTTTTCAATGCATTCCTTTGGGAAATTTGTAAAAAGGAAAATTTGCTTAACAGAATTTCATTTGGAATGAATTAATTGCTTTATACAAGGTACCACTGTATTTTCTTTTTTTCTTTTTTTCTTTCTTCCTTCCTTCCTTCCTTCCTTCCTTCCTTCCTTTCTTTCTTTCTTTCTTTCTTTCTTTCTTTCTTTCTTTCTTCCTTCCTTCCTTCCTTCCTTCCTTCCTTCCTTCCTTTCTTTCTTTCTTTCTTTCTTCCTTCCTTCCTTCCTTCCTTCCTTCCTTCCTTCCTTTCTTTCTTTCTTTCTTTCTTTCTTTCTTTCTTTCTTTCTTTCTTTCTTTCTTTCTTTCTTTCTTCCTTCCTTTCTTCCTTCCTTCCTTCCTTCCTTTCTTTCTTTCTTTCTTTCTTTCTTTCTTTCTTTCTTTCTTTCTTTCTTCCTTCCTTCCTTCCTTCCTTCCTTCCTTCCTTCCTTTCTTCCTTGGACTTTTAAAGTGCTCTCGCTAGTATCAAAGAAACTACTCTGGGCCGTCTTACTAATAGAAAAACATAGAGAAAATATTATAAAGCCTTAAAGCATCCTTGTTGCTCTCCTCTGAACCTGGATAACGAGAAGTACTGTATATATTTTGGTGTGGTAAGGTTATGAAATCCATCCAGCTCTGATAAAACAAATCCCAGACCACTGAAAAGCTTTAATTCAAAGTGCATTCAGTTTGAACTGTTTAATTTTAAAGGCACATCCTTTGCCCAAGGCTTACCTTGGGGGTCGAATATAAACAAACAACAGGAAAACTCAAGAGAAAGAGTTCATACAGCCCTAATCCCTCCTGAACCAACTCACCAATGATACCTTTTTATAATGTTTAAACAGGGACATGAAGTTTAGATTTCATAAAAGAGTAAATATTGCTTACACTTCTCTCTGAGGGGGGTGCATGGGGGAGATCTTGCATTATACAGTATTTCAGCCAAGCTTCCGGTGGAGATAAGCTGTATCACTTGTTAATGTACACATATCAGGTCCTATTAAGGTACATATGCAGTGACCAGCAGAAAAAAAATAGGTGACACTTTATTGGGTACTAATTTGTTCCCATGCCTCTGGGGCGAAAGACAAAGGCATGTGTTAATGATTCGGGTGTGATTTGCTAGATGCACTCAGGTTTAATGGGACCTGCCAAGATGGGGAGGGGTGTGTGTGCTTAGCAGCCCAAATCTGCAATGTGATATAACAAAGCGAATACACAAGGAAGCAATTTGCATTGATTTGCTGTATTTACTCCAACTATTTAGCATTTATGCAGTGACAACCAACTGAAAGGTGAATCCTAGACTGCCCCCCCCCATGGACTTTTCCTCCCAAACACCTGCAAGATTATATTTTCAATTTATGCTGACTAGACTATAAACCTCAGAGAGAAGGGGGAGAGAGAGAGAGAGAGAGAGAGAGAGAGAGACAGAAGATGTATTCACATATCAGACAGGTCATTCTCAGTCAGCTGAACAGGGGTGTTGTGGGAATTAAGAAAGCCACTTTATGCCACTTTGACCTTGTTGGTAGAAAAAAAAAGGACAAGATAACTTAATAATGGCAATAACAATCATGATCACCACAGAAACAGCCTCCTTCAGGCTGTCTCTGCACTCAGGATGCAGAATTTATTTCTTATTTCTTAAAAATGTTTTTACCCTCATCTTTTCTCCGTAAAAGGACCTGAGGCGGGTTACAACAATTAAAAGGCCACATCAAAAAGCTAAAAACAGTAAGCACACAAATATTTTAAAAGGAATTAAACAAGTATGGTATTAAAAATGGTCAATAAAATCAATCATTATAACACATTTAAAAAACAACACATCACAACAATTTTTTTTTAACTTTCAGAATTTGACCTGGATGACTATCGAGCCTGCTGTTGACAGGAGGAAAGAGAACAAAAGTTCCTCTTTTTTTTAACTTGTATTTTTTGGAATTGAGCTGATGGTTCCAATCTCTTCTAGTTAAATAAGAGGCAAGTTGTGTCCTGATGAATTCTGCTTGTGAAGTTCTGGAGTTGTTTTACAGAACCACACAACTGCACACCCCTGGAATTTTCATTGCTTGTTCATTATGCATTGCCAAGTCCAAACGGACTGATAGCAATCCTAACAGGGTTTTTTCCAGAAAGAAATTAGTGTGTCAAACAACTGATTGACTTGATGCATGACTTGTATTGTGGAAAAGCAACGACCATTAGGTGTGAATATGTACAGACTGGTTTTCCTATCAGCAAAAGTGTCTGAAAAGGGTGCCTTTTATTCCCTTACCTGGTGGATGCACAGCATATCATTTGGAAAGCCAGGCTAGATTCAGATGAAGAAGGAGTGAACATTGGTGGAAGAACGATCAATAATTTAAGATATACAGATGACGCCATCTTGAAAGTGAATGAAGAGAGTGCCAAAGCAGGGCTGCTGTTGAACATTAAAAGGAAAGGATTACCTCTGCACATGCATGCTAGTTGTGTCCGACTCTAGGGGCGGTGCTCATTTTCATTTCCAAGTCAAAGAGCCAGTGTTGTGCAACTCCTGTGCCATGTGGCCGGCATGGTTGAACGCATTTCTGCGCACGGAACGCTGTTTACCTTCCCGCTTTTTATGGTGGTACCTATTCACCTACTTGCATTTACATGCTTTTGAACTGCTAAGTTGGCAGGAGCTGGGTTATCAGCGGGAGCTCACTCCGCCGTGTGGCACCCGGGATTTGAACTGCCGAGCTGCCGACTTTGCAGCCGACAGTTTTAGCAATTTAGCGCACTGAGGGGGGGGGAAATCCCACGACTAAGAAGAATGATAGAGCTTTAGCACTGACAGTGTAGGCACTGAAGTACAGTAGGACCCCCATATCCGCTTATTCATTATCCACTGATTCAGTTATCCACGGTTGTCAGAGGAAAAAAATTAAATAATTCAGCAGCCACAAAGCAAGCTATTGTCACAAAGAGCAGCTGTAAAGCAAGCTGTTGTCACAAATAGCATCTGTAAAGCAAGCTACTATCAAGCCTGCTGTTGACAGGAGAAAAGGGAGACTACTGTTTCAAAACAGCAGTTTGGAGGTGGATGGGCAGGCATTCTCTCTTATCCACGGTTTTCATTATCCACGGGAAAGCCTGGAACCAATCCCCAGAGGATACCGGGGTCCTACTGTAGTCAAAAGTGTTGTATAATCATCATCAATCCAACTGGAGACATCAGCCAAGGAATCAGAAGGCTGAGACTAGGAAGGGCAGCGAGCAAAGGATTTGAAAAGAGCGTCAAGTATGAGGATGAGACACTCGGAACAAAGACCAAGGTCATCGTTCTTATAATTCTAACCACCATGTATGAAAGCTGAACAGTAAAGAAAGCTAACAGGCGAGTTGTGTGCGCATGCGTGGTTCATTTGACATATGGTACTGCAGGAGAACTTTTAGGGTACTTTAGGTCCTAGAGCAAATCAAGCTTGAACTATCTCTGGAAGCAAAAATGTAGAAACTGAGGGGGTCCAACTTTGAGCACACCCTGAGAAGGCGAGAAAAAGCCATAATGCAGTGGGGAAGGGGGGGGAGCAGGAAACGAGGTGGACCAAAATACAAGTTGGGTCGAACCCCGGAAGGAAGGGACAGGCTTGAGTTTACAAAAGTCGAGGGCCCAATATTTGGGAGACCACTCATTCATAGGGTCGTCACAAGTCGCAGGTAACTTGACAGCACCTCACAAGGTCAATAACAACTACAAAGCTTTCAAGGTAAGGCAGATCTCTATGGAGTGACTTGACTCGTTCTTCTCTCACACCCACCCACCCCATGGAGTTTTCATGACTGAGCAAGGATTCATACCCTGGTATCCAGAGATTTAGGCCGTCTAGAAGATCTGCTGTTTAAATTCCTTTTACAGTGGACCCTCGTATAAAAAACGGTTTGTATAACATAAAACAGGCAAAGGCCTTTCTCTTCAGATAAGCTTTCCCTGAATGATGGACTGCCATGTGTATTTTATATGAATCTATGGGTTCACATAGACTTTGTGTTTATGACTACTTATAACCATGCTGCTTTAATGTAATGTTGTCTATTAATGCTGTAAGATGTCCCTCAATTCCTTTTTCACAAATACTTGAACATGTCTTAATTGTACTGGACTGTGTATTATCCCTCATTACTGTAACCCGCCTTGGGTCCTTCTCCAAGGAGAAAGGCGGGGTAAATACTCTAAAATAAATAATAATTAATAAATAAAATCTGTACAACATAAAAAATTCCGGACATAGGGGAAATTTCCTTAAGAGAATCGCCTATGGGGCAAATCCATACCACATAGAAATGGTCGTGATTAGGGATTACTCTGTTTCAATGCATTCCTATGGGAAATTTGTATAAAGGAAAATTTGCTTAACATAATTTCATTTGGAACGAATTAATTCCCTTATACAAGGCACCACTGTACTTCTAGAAGTCTTGCCAAGTGGAGGGAGGGGGGTGGTGGATCAGGACACTGGAAAAATATAAGCCTTTTATTATGTTGAATCTAATGTTTCCGTTTGACTTTTCCAGCTTCCTAACACTTTCACTGTCAGGATCTGGCTTGCAGACACCCATTAGCAGCTAATGATTAGCTAGAAGGAATGTGTGTGTGTGTGTGTGTGTGTGTGTGTGTGTGTGTGTGTGTGTGTGTGTGTCCCTCACGTTGGCCTCAAGTATTAAATAGTGAATGAAAGTTGGGAGCAGCTGAACACTGACTGAGTGAGCCTGACAGGTACTAATAACATTCTGCATGAACACCTGGGACAGCCCCCATGAGGGTCTCCATCACCTTTGACCTTAGGGGGGAAAATTGGTGTGAAATATTAATCAAACATTTGGTGGAAATGAATTGCAAGATTTGAAAACGACAGGGCTGTGTAAGATCTTTTGCTGCCTGAGGCAAGGGGCATCATAGTGGCTCTCCCATTCCAGGTACAAGAGCTGACACACAGCTCTTAATTAATTAATTAATTAATTCTAAATTAATTAATTCTAAATTAATTTTATGTTTTGATTAATTCCATTTCGTGGCCTTTGACTTCTCTTTGCCGACCACCTATTGGTCTTGTCATTTTACTGTCTTTGGAAAGATGTTGCATTATGTATTGATGCCTTATTTGTATTTCCATCAGTGATTTTATTGTTACATTATCTCATCTTGTTTGGGGGAGTATCAGCTCTGCCTTTCATTCGGTGGGAGAAAATATAAACAAACAAACAAAGAAAACCATCAAAGCATCTCTCACCATGCAAAACCACCAGAAAGAGGGAAAGGGCCCAGGTTACGAGGGTGACAGTTGGGGTATACTGCTACCACCTATCAGAATTTGCTGCCCGAGGCAGTTACTTCACTCGGGGTTACAGAAAGGACACACTAAAGTTCTCCACGAGTTGAGGTGAAGACCTGCTGCCACCTACCAGCCCTACTTCACGTGCCAGAAGACGAAGGAAGTGAAGTAAGAGCCCACAAGGTCATTCATAGCTTCAGAACTTTTTTTTAATTAGCAAGGACTGACATCTTTGGCAGTCCTCCGCCTTGATGAGAGAAATTAGATTAAAATTAAAAACAATTTGAAATATTAAGGCAATTAGACTGTTTTTGACTATTGAAGTAGCCGACTGGGCAGTTTGCTCGATCTTTTATACATGTGGTGGGGCATAATTTGCATGCACATAAGTATTGCATGCATTGATTTTCTCCACAGTCACAGAAAATTTGTCCAGTATCCAATTAACCCTATTTTACTGGATTATTCTTTCATCTTCCTGCTGTGCTCCCAGATTGGGACACGGGTGCAGTTGGAGTGGTTCCATGTCTTCCTAACAGCAGTCTGTAAGGAAATGAACCACTGATAAATACATGTTGCGCATGGATGATCTGAGATACAGAGAAAGAGGGAGGGATGATCCTAAGTGTGTTTCTCCTCATTTTTGTTTAAACTTCAAATATGTAAGTGGTTGTTCTTGGTTTCTTCTGTTCCCCTTCTTTTTCTGAGGCCAAAACACGGCAGTTAAAACAACCATTCAAAAAAGAAAAGAGAGAAGAAGAAAAATTAAAATATAAATATTGACAGCTTTTGGGAGACTCAGTTGTTAAATGCAGCTTTGAATAGTTTGAGTCTCATATTCTGAACATGTCCCCATTCCTCCTGTTTCAACTCTGTCTTGAAAGAGGGGCCTTGAGGTCATCCACGACCCCTTTAGCAAACCCAGCTAGCACAACCCATTCAAGTGAGGAGAGATGTATGCTGTTTTTAAGAATCATAGAATCATAGAGTTGGGAGAGACCTCAAGGGCCATCCAGCCCAACCCCCTGCCATGCAGGAACCTCCATCACAGGACCCTGGACAGATGGCCATCCAGCCTCTGCTTAAAAACCTCCAAAGAAGGAGACTCCACCACCCTCTGTGACAGCTTATTTCACTGCTGAAAAAACTCTAACCATCAGGAAGTTCTTCCTAATGTTCAAGTGGTGTTGAGGGTAGAGTGTTGGGCAAGGACTCAGGAGAGACCAGGGTTGAAATCCCTGCTGAGCAGTAGAAACTCACAGGGGGTGTCAAAGTTGAGCCACTCTTCATAATACCTTACAGACCTTGAACACCACAGTAGGATGGGCATAAGTTGAAAGTTATTTGATGGTGCATGAAACACACTGAGTGTGTGTTTTAGTGGATAGAGTGTCACAGTATGAACCAACTCAGGTGTTAAGGTCATCAGGAGAGGCCCTTCATCCTGCCATCCTCACAGGTACGTCTCATGGGAACCCATGAAAGAGCCTTCTCAGCTGCTGTGCCCAGACTCTGGAACTCCCTCCCACTAGAGGCCAGGACTGCCTCATCTCTGTTGTCCTTCTGGAAACAGGCAAAGACCTTTCTCTTCAGGAAAGCTTTCCCTGAACGATGGACTACCATGTGTATTTCATATGAATCTATGGGTTCACATAGACTTTGTGTTTATGACGACTTATAACCGTGTTGCTTTAATGTAATGTTGTCTATTAACGCTGTAAGATGTCCCTCAATTCCTTGTTCTCAAATACTTGAATATGTCTTAATTGGACTAGACTGGATATTATCCCTCATTACTGTAAGCCGCCTTGGGTCCTTTCCAAGGAGAAAGGCGGGGTAAATATGCTCTAAATCAGTGTTGGTGAACCTATGGCAGGGGTGCCAAAGGTGGCACTCGGAGCTCTTTCTGTGGGCACCCAACATCGCCCCTTCAAAGCCACCTGTATTCAAGTTAAATTGCTGTATTGGCACTTTGCGAATAATTAGTGGGTTTTGAATTGCAGTTTGGGCACGCGGTCTCTAAAAGGTCCGCCATCACTGCTCTAAAATAAGTAAGTAAGTAAGTAAGTAAGTAAGTAAGTAAGTAAGTAAGTAAGTAAGTAAGTAAGTAAGTAAGTAAATAAAATCTGGGTTCAAATCCCTGCTCAGCCATGGCAACTCACATGATGAGGTTGGGGTGGCAAACCACTCCTTGAATATCCCACACTTTGACACAAAACAACAGTTACTTCCTGACAGGCATTTACATTCAAGAAGCAAAAGTCGCCATATGCTAATTTTATGTAAACCTCTTTTGTTGTCTCTTTTGGCAATGCAGAAGTGTTATACATATGGTGGGGGCCCTAGAGGCTGATAATGGCTCCAGATGGGATTGTTCTGAATGCCCCAGGGAGCACTTTGCACTCTGTTTTGGGGGCGGAGGTATGGGCTGGAAGTCATTTCCCCCTTAGCAGGGGGTTGAATAATCTTGTCAGGTGCAAAAAGAAACCAGACTGAAGGTAGAGAAGAAGAGACGGTCCTGTCCCACCTAGACAGACGACTCCATCCCCTAACGCAGTGGTTCTCAACCTTCCTAATGCCACGGCCCTTTAATACAGTTCCCCATGTTGTGGTGACCCCCTTGCCCTGCTTGGAAAAAGTCACAAGCCAGTCTTTGGCAGGCCACTGCCACAGGTGCCATCAAGAACTTCCCTCTATATAGGCACCCTTAGCCAATCGCAGCCTCCGGTGCCGTTGACTGACATCCCTTCCAACCTATTAAGCTGTAACTCACTCTTTCCTTCCCTTCCTCCCCCTCCTCCTCCAGACCCAAGCCATTTTGTGCCTTTTTTTCTTCTTCACTGGTTCATGATGACCCCTGTGAAAAGGTCATTTGACCCCCAAAGGGGTCCCGATCCCCAGGTTGAGAACCATTGCCCTAGTGTTTGGGAAAGTTATATTTCTATAATACAGTTCCCGTAATATAAATCTCAAAGTCCGTGTCTCCCATGATGAGCCTGCTTGAGTGAAAAGATCATCAGGGGAGGCCTTTCTCTCAGCCCCACCACCTTCAGAGAGGCTTGTTTTGTGGGCCTTCTCTGTTACTGCTCCCAGACTTTGGAGCTCCCTCCCACTGGAGGCCAGCCTGGCCCCATCTTTGCCCTCCTTCTACAAAAAGGCAAAGACTTTTCTCTTTAGACAACCTTTCCCTCAGTGACTGCTACCTGAGTGTGATTTTTCGATGCAGTATTGTTTTGACTGGATTTTAGTACTACTTGTATTTACCATTACTCAGAATAGTATTTGTCCCTTTTTAACATCTGTATACTTATTGTTTTAAATCTTAATATTGCCTTTTAATGAAGTAAGCTGGCTCTTTATACTCATTGTATAATGAGTATACAATAGGCATAGAATGAGGAGGGCGACCAGCTTACGAGGAGCGGCATGGGAAACTGGGAATGTTTATGCTTTCAAAAAGAAGGCTGAGAGGGGATATGATATCTAACATTTAAATATTAGAAAGGATGTCATATGGAAGAGGGAACAGGTTTGTTTTCCATGGCTTCAGAGACTAGGTAGGACTTAGAGCAATGGTTTCAAACTACAGGAAAAGAGATTCCATTTAAACATTAGGAAGAATTTCATGACAGTTGGAGCTGTTCGGCAGTGGGATATGCTGCCCCAAAGGAGGGTGGTGGAGTCTCCTTCTGTGGAGGTTTTTAAGCAGAGGCTGGATGGCCATCCGTCGGGAGTCCTGTGATGGGGGTTCCTGCATGGCAGGGGGTTGGACTGGATGGCCCTTGAGGTCTCTTCCAACTCTAGGATTCTATCATTCTTAGATTTAATTACTGTATTGTCTTTTACTGATGTAGAGTCACTGTTGTACACTCACAGTTTTCAGCTTTAAATATTGGTTTGTGACATTCAAAAGGACCTTCGAAATTGTCTATCACAAGCTAATTATGAGCCAACAGTACGAAGTAGCAACAAAAAAGGCCAATGTTATTTTAGGCTCCCTTAATAGAAGTATAATCTCCAAATCCAGTGAGGTCCTAGTTGTCTTCTATTCAGCACACGATAGGCCTCACCTGGAGTACTGTGTCCAGTTCTGAACACTGCACTGCAAGAAAGGTGCTGACAAACTGAAGCTAGGTCAGAGGAGGGCAAGAAGTATGATCGGGGGCTTGAAAAAACCCTGAAAGAACCAGTCATGTTTAGCCTTGAGGAGAAATTTTTTTATTTATTTATTTATTTATTTATTTATTTATTTATTGCATTTCTAGACCACCCAATTTCCCAAATAGGATACCAATTTTCAAATAGATGAGAGGCTGTCATACAAAGCAAAGTGCTCTGCTTATATACCGCCCCATACCACTTCAAGTACAGTAGGACCCCCGTATCCACTGATTCATTATCCACTGATTCAGTTATCCACGGTTGGCAGAGGAAAAAATTAAATAATTCAGCAGCCACAAAGCAAGTTGTAAAGCAAGCTGTTGTCACAAACAGCATCTGTAAAGCAAGCTATTGTCACGAGTAGCATCTGTAAAGCAAGCTACTGTCACCAACAGCAGCCATAAAGCAAAGCTACTGTCAAGAAACAGAAGTTTGGGGGTGGGTGGGCAGGTGTTTTCTCTTATCCACGGTTTTCATTATCCACGGGAAGGCCTGGAACCAATCCCCAGTGGATACCGGGGTCCTACTGTAGTCTCTGGGCGGTTTACAGTGTGCAGACTACACATCCCCCTCCCCAAGCAAGCTGGGTACTCATTTAACCGACCTTGGAAGGATGGAAGGCTGAGTCAACCATGAGCCTGCTACTTGGGATCAAACCCCAGGTCGTGAGCACAGTTTTACCTGCAGTACAGGCATTGAACCACTGCGCCATGAGGAGGAACAGGATCTGTTTTTTTACCAACCCAGAGTGCAGGGCGTGCAACAATGGGCTCAGGAAGCCAGATTTCAGTTGAAGATCTGGAAAGACCTCTAACTGTTAGAGCAGTACAATAAGGTGCAAAAGGTGCAAAAGAGAGCGACTAAAATGATGACTGGGCTGGGGCACCTCCCTTATGAGGAAAGGCTAAAACATTTGCGGCTCTTTAGTCTGAAAAATAGGCATCTGAGGGGGGATATGACTGAGACGTACAAAATAATGCAAGGCATGAGTCAAGTGGATAGAGGGTCTCTCTTCTCCCTCTCACAAAATACCAGAAGTAGGGGACATCCACTCAAATTGAGGGCTGGGAGAATAAGAACAGACAAAAGAAAATATTTTGTCACCCAGCGCGTTGTTAGTCTGTGGAACTCCCTGCCACAGGGTGTGGTGGTGGCATCTGGCCTGGATGCCTTCAAAAGGGGATTGGACAGATTCCTGGAGGAAAAGTCCATCACGGGTTACAAACCATGAGGGAGACGTGTAATTTCCAGGCTTAAAACCAGGGTACTTCATGGGCCAGATGCAGGGAAGTGGTTTGAAGAGACAGATATCTAGTCTCATGCGCTCCCAGATGCATCTGGTGGGGCCACTGTGAGATACAGGAAGCTGGACTAGATGGGCCTTTGGCCTGATCCAGCATGGCTCTTATGTTCTTAATAATGGCACCCATGACATCAGGAAATGGGTGAGTACTCCAACAGTGGAGGCATTAGAAAGAAATTTGGACAACCACCTGGCAGAAATCCTTTGATTTGCATTCCTCCTGTGAGCAAAGGGTGGGGACTCGATAGCCGTAGAGGGCCCTTCCAACCTCATGATACTATGATTCTAATGTAAGCCACTGTGGATCCTTGTTAAGGAGAAAGGCGGGGTAAAAAGTTTTAAAATAAAAATTAAAAAAATCAATCAATCCACCTGCCCTGTCTTGTTGCGACTTTGCCAGACTGGACTGACCATTTTCAGACCACTTTCATACCTTCTGAGTCAAGATGCCACTTCTAGCTGGAACATCTTCGAGGCAACACTTGTTGAAAAAATGATCCCTCCATTTCCTGCGCAGGTGTGTTTGTGTTGTGTTGTTACAGTCGTGACCGACCCTTTGTGACTCCATGTCCATGGAGTTTTCTTGGCAGGAATACTGGAGTGCTTTGCCCGTTCCTTCTCCAGACATCTACAGCACCTGGTATTCCCTGGTGGTCTCCCATCCAAGTATTAACCAGGGCTGACCCTGCTTAGCTTCCAAAATCAGGCGAGATCAGATGTGCTTACTGCTTATTGCATAGACCAGCTTAATATGCCATTCCACTGAAAACACTGACTCCTATACAATTTTGTGTGTAGTGGGGGAAGTGGGGAATCATGCAGAATCCTTCTGGACCAAAGGATCCAGATTAAGGGATCTCTCCCCCCCCCCCCCCAAAAAAAACTGCACACCCTCTCCACTCAGGGTCATGATGCCGGGTTCTCATCCTGACATTAAAAGCCATCGTATTAGCACTGACTGCAGGGGGGCAGGATGGAGATGAACGAGGTGGTGTCGGAGGCCTTTTGAAGTCCTTCCATGTATAATAAGCTGGCAATTAAAGCTGGACAAAGTAGGGCAAAAAAAAAAAAGAGGGGATCTAGAGAGGGTAGCCTTTCACTCGAGCAAACAGAGGGGGCTTGCAAAGGAGGCCTTTATGAAGGGGAAGGGGGGTGGTAGCAGGGGGCCCACAGTGTTCCCATTTGCCCAGGAAGGAGCGACCGGGGGTGTGTGTCTTTTGGTTCCCTAAATCGCAAACCTGCCAAAGTTACTCGCAAAAGCGATTTTGGTTACGCAGGTTCAGCAGCGCCATCTCCAAAACCACCAACCTCACAGCCTCCCCCCCCCCGCCCCAACTACCGCCTCAGAAAAAGACAGAAGAGAATTTGGTCCTCCCCAGCCCCTCTGCTAGCAGGGGCATAGTGGCTCAGTGGACTAAGGCTTCCGAAAACTGTTGGCTGCAAAGTTGGCCGCTCGGTGGTTCGAATCCCGGGTGCCACGCAGCGGAGCGAGCTCACGGTGATGACCCCAGCTCCTGCCAACCTAGCAGTTTGAAAGCATGTAAAATGCAAGTAAAAAAATAGGTACCGTTGTAAAAAGCGGGAAGGTAAAACAGTGTTTCCTTGCAGCCATGCCGGCCACGTGGCCATGGACTTGGACAACACTGGCTCTTTGGTTTGAATACGGAGATGAGCACCGCTCCTAGAGTCGGACATGACTAGCACGCATGTGCGGGGGGAGCCTTTACCTTTTACCTGGCCCCTCTGCTCTCAAAAGAAAGAGGAAGGGCTATATTCTCCCCTCCAAAAAAAAAAAAAAAAAAAACAGGGAAAGTGGACAGGGCTAGACAGTGTTGCTCTTTCTTTTTCTGGTTGTCAACAATGTGTGTTGTGTCGTTACAGTCGTGACCGACTCTTTGTGACTCCATGTCCATGGAGTTTTCTTGGCAGGAGTACTGGAGTGGCTTGCCAGTTCCTACTCCAGGCGCCTACAGCACCTGGTATTCCCTGGTGGTTGCCCATCCCAGGGCCGACTCTGCTTTAGTTTCCGAAATCAAGCGAGATCGGATGTGCTGAGGGCATCTAGGCAGCATGCCTCTCAACAACAGAGTCACCTTTAGATCTTGATGCCCTCCCAATTTGGGGGTCTCAGAGCCAAGCCTTCATTGTTCCACCTTGGCTTCAGCTGTGGCTTCGTCTGAGGATCAAATGAAGTTATCATTAAGCTTCTTGAAAGAAAAGAGAAATATGTCCAGCAGGATAGTTACTGTTCAGTTCAGTACTGAGACACTCCGCAGCATCCTGACGACAACCACGATCACCACCACCACAGCAGCAGATGTAATACACACACTCGGGGCTTTAAGAACAATATTAAGAACTTCCACAAAGTATTGTAATGTATCTGAGAAATAATACCCTCGGAGCTACAAAATCTCAACTTTACATGTGTGTTTAGTGCAGTAATGAATTGGATGAGGATGAACAAAATGAAACTAAACCCAGAAAAGGCAGAGATGCTCCTGGTCAGTTGAAAGAGAGAACAAGGGATAGGGATGCAACCTGTACTGGATGGGGTCACCCTCCAATTGAAAAATCAGGTGTGCAGCTTGGGGGTACTCCTGGACTCATCCTTGAGCCTGGATGCCCAGGTCACGGCTGTGGCCAGGAGCGCATTTGCACAATTAAAACTAGTACACAGGTTACGCCCCTTTCTTGAGAAATCACCTCTGGTCACGGTGCCCTAGTGATGTCCCGGCTGGACTACTGTAATGCGCTTTATGTGAGGCTACCGATGAAAAGTCTCTGGAAACTTCAACAGGTCCAAAATGCAGCAGCCACACTACTGATGTTGTGGGGTACAGAGATCACATTCCCCCCCTATTAAAACAGCTCCATTGGCTGCCAATCAGCTATTGACCTACAAAGCACTGCACAGTCTGGGTCATAGCTACCTCACAGATCGAATCTCACAGTATGAACCGACTCAGGTGATAAGGTCATCAGGAGAGGCCCTTCTCTCCATCCTGCCACCCTCACAGGTACGTCTCGTGGGAACTCATGAAAGGGCCTTCTCGACTGATGTGCCGACTCTGGAACTCCCTCCCACTAGAGGCCAGGACTGCCTCATCTCTGTTGTCCTTCTGGAAACAGGCAACGACCTTTCTCTTCAGGCAAGCTTTCCCTGAATGATGGACTACCATGTGTCTTTTATATGAATCTATGGGTTCACATAGACTTTGTGTTTATGACTACTTACAACTGTTTTACTTTAATGTAATGTTGTCTATTAATGCTGTAAGATGTCCCTCAATTCCTTTTTCTCAAGTACAAGAACATGTCTTAATTGTACTGGACTGTATATAATCCCTCAATACTGTAAGCTGCCTTGGGTCCTTTTCCAAGGAGAAAGGCGGGGTAAAAAGACTCTAAAATAAATTAATAAATTAAATAGAACGAGAACCAAAGGATGGTGCTGCCTTAAAAGGGCAGGGCCCCAAGTCATTTTGCTGCCTGAGGCAAAAATCAGGTGGCTTCATTCCAGGTACAAAAGCCACACATTTATTTTAAACCCATACATTGTCATTTGATATTGTACTCGTCTAATTAAAGCCTATATGTCTTGGGAGCAGAGCTTAGAAGAGTTAATTTTCTGGACTGTAACTGCTAGAATCCCTTGATCACTGGCCTGGCTGACTGATGGATTCTGGAATTTGTAGTCCAGCAAAATTCCAAAAATCTCCTGAGCTCTGCTGGGGAATTAAGTCACTCCATGGGCCTCATCTAGGAAGTTGCATGATTCGCTTCTACAGAGACCCAGGGCAGGGAGCTCGGTCCTGACCGACGATGGTGAAAAAGCAACCTCATGTTAGCAAAAATTCTAAGCAAGGCACAAACCAAAGTTAAACAAAGGCTGAAAACACGAACTGTCTCTTTTAAATGGAGATTTGTTAGAGGAGCCCACGCCTCATCCTTTGGCGCTGTGTGCGCACCCAAATGGAATTCCTTCTCACTGTCCTGTGAAACCCGGGCAGCGGGCACAAATATTTGCCTCTGTCCTCCATCTCCTGGGCCAACTTGTGTGGCAGGGCTCCCTCCCAGGGAAGGGATGCTGGGAACCCATTGCCTGGCAAACACTGATTCTCGAGCATTGCCGGTGTCATTAAATCTCCCCTTTCTAATGCATCCAGTAATCCTCATGCCAAACAAGCTGCCTCTGTTCCCTCCCCGGCTACCGACACAAGGACCAGGCAACCCAACTGGCCCTGCAGAGACCCCCAGGGAAAGGGGAAGATTTGGTCCGCCTTTGATCTTTGGGGGCTAAAAGGAAAAGAGGAGTTGCCACGTCACAGTCTAGGAACAGCCAGGGAAAAGGTGTGGCCCATTTCACTTCCCAAACATGTCAAAACTGAATTACTGCCTCTAACCACAGTCAGATTCGTTATGCACACAGAAGGTCGCCTAGATCATAATAATCGTAGAAGCGCAGAGCTCGGAGGGATCCTCTGGATGTCAATGAGGCGCACGGGGGAATCGAACTCATGATGTGAGAAGGACAGTCTCAACATTTTTGCCTCCAAAGACAGTTCAGGCTTGCAAAATGGTGCTGTAAACTTATTATTATCATCATCGTCATCGTCATCGTCATCGTCATCGTCATCGTCATCATCATCATCATCATCATCATCATCATCATTATTATTATTATTATTATTATTATTATTATTATTATTATTATTATTATTATTTATTTATTTATTTATTTATTTATTTATTTATTTATTTATTTATTAAATGTATATACTGCTCCATCTAGCTGCATGGCTACTCTGGGCGGTTTACAAGGTTGAATAAAGATCAATCTAGACACACAATAAATAAACAATCCTATCCAATAATAAAAACATAATAAGTAATAAAACAATATATATCACAGCATCCAACAGGAGCATAATAATAATAATAATAATAATAATAATAATAATAATAATAATAATAATAATAATAATAATAATAATAATAATAATAATGAGCATGCAAAATTACTTTGGGACTTCCGAATACAGACAGACAGGGTTTTGGAGCATAATACCCCAGATATTGTGATTGTGGAGAAGAAAAAAGTGTGGATCATTGATGTTGCTATACCAGGAGATGGTAGAGTCACTGAAAAACAACTTGAAAAAATTACCCGATATCAGGATCTCAAAATTGAACTTCAGAGACTCTGGCATAAACCAGTACGGGTGGTCCCAGTGGTAACTGGCACAC
This sequence comes from Phrynocephalus guinanensis, assembly GCA_037367245.1. Classification (NCBI taxonomy): domain Eukaryota; kingdom Metazoa; phylum Chordata; class Lepidosauria; order Squamata; family Agamidae; genus Phrynocephalus; species Phrynocephalus guinanensis. The sequence goes on from CM074735.1 coordinate 132,527,590, forward strand.
TGGGTGCGGTGCCCAAAGACCTAAGCAAGTATCTAGAAGAAATTGGAGTGGACAAAGTCACCATCAGTCAGATGCAGAAAGCCACCTTACTGGGATCTGCTCGCATAATTCGCCGATACATCACTGAGTCCTAAACGCTTGGGAAGCGTTCGACTAGTGATTGGTAATATAAAATCCAGCGCAGATAGCTGTGTGGTTAAATAATAATAATAATAATAATAATAATAATAATAATAATAATAATAATAATAATAATAATAATAATAATAATAATAATAATAACTGGGTGTGGTGCCTAAAGAGCTAAGCAAGTATTTAGAAGAAATTGGAGTTGACAAAGTCACCATCAGTCAGCTGCAGAAAGCCACCTTACTGGGATCTGCTCGCGTTTCTGCGCATGGAACACTGTTTACCTTCCCGCTTTTTATGGTGGTACCTGTTCATCTACTTGCGTTTACATGCTTTCAAACCACTAGTTTGGCAGGAAGTGGGGTTATCAGCGGGAGCTCACTCCACTGTGTGGCACCCGGGAGTCAAACTACCGAGCTGCCGACTTTGCAGCCGAGAGTTTCAGCGCTCTAGCCAGCAAATACAATTGAAATAATTGTAGCAGGAGTAGGTCACTGTGGCTTCGGACCAGATATCAGAAATGTGACTTCTTTGGACTAGCAGTCCTTCAAAATTACTGTTTCCAATTTTGGCAGCAAGAAGCGATTGTGTTTTTTTTTGGGGGGGGCATGCTTCCCTTGCTCCACTGGTTGGAGATTTGGGGAATTGTCATCCAAATATTAACTCTTTCCAGCTCGGCAGTCCTCTTTCCACTCAGAGCTGCATGCTTATTCTCATGCAGATATGCTTTTTTCTAAGACCATCTGTAACATTCCAAGTGATTTTTTTTTCAGGGTTATTTCAGATGCACCATTCCTGCTGCCCTGAACTCCAGGAAGCTGCAGGTTAAAAATTAACTAGACAGAATCCAAACGACTGCTTTGACAAATAAACTTGGAGGACCCCCTTTTTGCCGATGATGTATGCCTCACAAAAGGGAAATGAATGAAGTCAGCCTGGCCAGCGGGAAATTCCTTCCCTGTTGTGTCACATTACTACAGGTTGCTAAAACCAGCTGTTTTGTCCCACACCCAGAAATGTTGTTTCTGGATCCAGCAGTCGCAAGTCACAAAATCCGTGGATTAAAAACCAAGGCCGTTCAGTTCTTTATTCATTATCAGGATGTTACACAATTTAAAAATAATGGGTGTATATGAAAGGTAGGGAAAATTGAAAACAAAATTAAAATGTTACTACAATTAGACTTTTTATATTTAAAAAAACAGAAACAGGCTACTTCGCTCTTGTTATCTTGGCCATTGGATAGATCTTCTTTCGTACATGTGGTGGGACATAATTGGCTTGCATGTAAATGCTGCATTGATTGGATTTCTCTGCAGTCACAGAAACTTTGTCCTGTTTCCAAGTCTTAGCCATTATCTAGGGCAGTGGTTCTCAGCCTGTGGGTCCCCAGATGTTCCTGGACGTCAACTCCCAGAAGTCTTCATCACTAGCTGAGCTGGCCAGGATTTCTGGGAGTTGCAGTCCAGGAACATCTGGGGACTTACAGGTGGAGAAACACTGATCTAGGGAAATGGTGTCCATGAAGTAGATGGGTTTGGTGTTGTATTCCCTCCCCCCAAATTATTTGCCAGCATCTCTTGACATACTTGTAGAGGGGCAATGCCAGTCAATAGACTTTTTCTTTGGGTGTTCAGTGGTAAACTGCTAACTAGTAAAATTAAATACCAGATTCAGTCCATGCCTCTTCTCAAAGGGGACAAAACCCCGTCCTCGTGGCACTTCTTTGCAGGAAACAAACTAGAGCTTTTTCACTGAGTGTTTAAGCCAGAAATAATAATAATTTAAAAATCGATTGCTTTCAAAAAAGTTCATTATTATTATTATTATTATTATTATTATTATTATTATTATTATTATTATTATTATTATTATTATTATTATTATTATTATTATCATCATATCATCATCATCATCATCACATAGCAGACAAGATTACTACACTGGATTTTGTATTACAAATCACTAGTCCGGGGGTCTGCAACCCGCGGCTCCGGAGCCGCATGCGGCTCTTTGGAACCTTTGCCGCGGCTCCGGGAGGTTCCCCTCGTGGAAGGGGTCCCGCGGCATTTAAACTAGGACCGCGGGGGAAACTCCAGCTCGCCGCCGCCGTCCTCCTCGTCTTCATCTTCCTCCTCCTCCTCCTCCTGGTGCTGCTGCAGCTGCTGCTGCCGCCGCCGTTGCACCGCCGCCTCCTCGGCCGTGGCGAAGGCTCCTGGGCCGGCCAGAGCCAGGATGGCGGCGGCGGCGGCGGCAGCGTTGGAGGGGTGGTGGGGGTGGCATCGGTGGCCGCCGGGGTCTCCTCCCGCCACGGGGGTCAGGGGCCGCTCAGCAGCAGCAGCAGCAGGAAGCCACGCGTGTTGGTAATCCTCCTCCTCCTCCTCCTCCCCCTCCTCCCGCCACCGCCGGCAGTGGAGGAGGCGGAGGCGGCGGCGGCGAGGGGGAAGCGGGCACAATGGCCGCGCCCGGACGGGAAAAGGGCGAGGGGAGGCGGCGGCGGCCAGGCCCAAGCAGCCGGTCGGTTTCGTGGTGGTGGTGGTGGTGGCGGCGGCGGCGGCCTGGACGGACAAAAAGGGGGTCCGAAAGCAGAATGGAGGAGCAGACCGGGGAGATCCATGGTGGCCCAGCGCGCCACTCGCCCTCCCGCTTCTTTCAGCCTCACCCGCCCCTTCTCTCCGTCTCCTTCACAAGCCAAACTTTGCCCACACACGCACACACACCACGGCTGCAAGAAGGGTGTGTGTGTGTGTGTGTGTGTGTGTGTGTGTGTGTGTGTGTGTGTGTGTGTGTCATCACCCGACCCTTCCCTCCATCTCCTTCACAAGCCAAACTTTGCCCACACACGAACACACACCACGGCTGCAAGAAGGGTGTGTGTGTGTGTGTGTGTGTGTGTGTGTGTGTGTGTGTGTGTGGAGAGAGGTCGCCGCTCGCCCGCTTCCAGTCGCGGGGTCGCAGGCCCGTCCTTTCAACCGCTGAGGCGGGCGCCGTTCCCTCGCCTCCGGCGGCGCTGGTAGGCCCGGAGCGCGGGTCATTGCCTCACGAGCCTCGAACGGCGGCTGGCCCAGCGCTCGGTTGCTGAGGCGGAACAGCGAGAACGGCGGCGGCGGTTGTATATATTTGTTTTAAATGTCGCAATGGTTTTGCGGCTCCCAGTTTTTTCCCCCCGTCGGAAACGGGTCCAAGTGGCTCTTTATGTCTTAAAGGTTGCAGACCCCTGCACTAGTCGAACACTTCCCAAGTGTTTAGGACTATGTGATGTATCGGTGAATTATGCGAGCAGATCCCAGTAAGGTGGCTTTCTGCAGCTGATTGATGGTGACTCAGTCAACTCCAATTTCTTCTAAATACTTGCTTAGCTCTTTAGGCACCGCACCCAGCGTGCCGATTACCACTGGGACCACCTGTACCGGTTTATGTCAGAGTCTCTGAAGTTCAATTTTCAGATCCTGTTATTGGGTAATTTTTTCAAGTTGTTTCTTTGTGACTCTAGTATCACCTGATATAGCAACATCAATGATCCACACTTTTTTCTTCTCCACAATCACAATATCCGGGGTATTATGCTCCAAAACCCTGTCTGTCTGTATTCAGAAATCCCAAAGTAATTTTGCATGCTCATTTTCAATCACTTTTTCAGGCTTATGATCCCACCAGTTCTTTGCTACGGGCAGATGATAGTTGTAACACAAATTCCAGTGGAACATTTGAGCAACTACATTATGACACTGTTTGTAATCAGTCTGAGCAATTTCCTTGCAGCAGCTCAATATATGGTCGATAGTTTCATCTGCCTCTTTGCAGAGTCTACATGTGGGGGACTCAGCTGATTTTTCTATTCTAGCCTTAACTGCATTTGTCCTGATAGCTTGTTCTTGAGCTGCAAAAATCAGGGCTTCTGTCTCTTTTTTTCAGTGTTCCATTGGTGAGCCATAACCAAGTCTTTTCCTCATCTACTTTTCCTTTGATTTTTTCGAGGAGCTGACCATGCAGTGCTTTATTATGCCAGCTATCAGCTCGTATTTGCATTGTTGTTTTCCTGTATTGATTTTTTGTTTGCTTTACTTTAAACACCTCCTTGTACTTAACCTCTAATAATGCTGGCTCTGTACTATTTTTTACATAATCTGCCAGCGCATGCTTCTCTTCTTCAACTGTCTGCTTCACTTGCAAATGACCTCTACCACCTAATTTTCTAGGTAAATACAGCCTGTCAACATCACTGCGTGGATGTAATGCATAGTGAATAGTCATAAGTTTTCTTGTTTTCCTATTCAGACTATCTAGCTCCATTTGAGTCCAGTTTATAATGTCAGCAGTATACCTGATGACTGGTATGGCCCAGCTATTAATGGCCTTGATGGTGTTACCACCATTCAGCTTACTTTTCAATACTTTTCTGACCGTTTGGATATATTCTTTACTGACCACATTTTTCACTTGACCATGCCTGATATTATCTAACTGCAGTATGCCCAGATATTTATAGGCTTCAGACTGATGATACTTAATAGCTTGTCCATTTGGAATTTCAATTCCTTCACTCTCAGTGATTTTTCCTTTTCTCAGTGCCACTGTGGCACATTTGTTTAGTCCAAAATCAGTACTAACATCAGTACTGTGTTGGTCAGTGAGTGTATTTCAGTTTCTGATTTTCCACACAACTGTAAGTCATCCATATACAATAGATGAAAACATTTCCCTGAATTTCTAGCAGTTTGGCACCCTAAATTTGTCTTCTGCAAAATTATTGAGAGGGGAATCGGGGCAATAGTAAATAGCAGAGGTGTTTATTATTATTATTATTATTATTATTATTATTATTATTATTATTATTATTATTATTATTATTATTATTATTATTATTATTATTATTATTATTATTATTATTTAACCACACAGCTATCTGCGCTGGATTTTATATTACCAATCACTAGTCAAACGCTTTCCAAGTGTTTATTATTATTATTATTATTATTATTATTATTATTATTATTATTATTATTATTATTATTATTATTATTATTATTTAACCACACAGCTATCTACGCTGGATTTTATATTACCAATCACTAGTCGAACGCTTCCCAAGCGTTTAGGACTCAGTGATGTATCGGCGAATTATGCGAGCAGATCCCAGTAAGGTGGCTTTCTGCATCTGACTGATGGTGACTTTGTCCACTCCAATTTCTTCTAGATACTTGCTTAGGTCTTTGGGCACCGCACCCAGTGTGCCAATTACCACTGGGACCACCTGTACTGGTTTATGCCAGAGTCTCTGAAGTTATTATTATTATTATTATTATTATTATTATTATTATTATTATTATTATTATTATTATTATTATTATTATTATTATTATTTTATTGTAATAATAATAATAATAATAATAATTAATTAATTATTATTATTATTATTATTATTATTATTAATAATAATAATAATAATAATAATAATAATAATAATAATAATAATAATAATAATAATAATAATAATTTTTATTATTATTATTATTATTATTATTATTATTATTATTATTATTATTATTATTTGAGCTGAGGTTAGGGTTTAAAAATCCCAAAGAAATAAAAATCCCAAAGAAATAAAATACAATAAATACTAATATCTTTTCCCAAACGCCCTTTGCTGCCGAACACCTGGCTACGGCCTCCCGTCCCTCCCTCTCGGGCCCACCATGTTACCTCACAGGAAGTTTCTACAGGCAATCCCAGGGCATAGCTCAATCACGCTGGAACGGCTTCATGCTGAATATGAGGAAAATAATAAAGTCCATGTGTTGCAGACAAAACACAGCTGGTTCCCTCCTGCCCCATCCTTCTGGCCAAGCCTCACGTCTTCACCACCACTAACCCCCCCCCCCCGCCAACGCTGCCCCCCCCCCAATTTTAGCTCCTAGCTCAGCTCTATTACCTTGCAAAATGTGGCCGCAAAATCCCCCAAAACCTCAAGAGAAAGGTGAATGATTTGCTCTCACTCTCTCAGTTTTACAAAAAACATATCTTTCTCAGGGAACAGGCGTCAGCTCGCTCAATGTACAATCCTTTTCCAAGGGAACGAGTAGTCAAGAAAGTGGATTTGAATTCTTGCCACTGGCGTTCGAGAAGAGAAGGATGGCTTGCTTTTTCCTCTGGTGACTCACTGAGGCCTGCCACTAAAAAGACATCCGCTAGTTTTAAACCTTTGGAGTGTCTTCTTTTTCCATCCTAAGGCCCTCCGGTCTCTGCTTGCCAGTCTAACCAAGCCAGGGAAAATAAATTGCCTCTCCTTTGTATTGGATGCAGGAAACTGGCAAAACCGTAGAAATCCTTGGTACAAATGAAATCTTTCTCTTTCTTCTAAGGAGCTACCAGGGGCTGAGAAAGCTACCACCCGGACTCCATTTCCCATCAGCCCCTACCAGAGTGGGCCACAGTAAGTTCGCCAACATCTGGAAGGGCCACCTCTGGTTTCTCTCCTCTGGTGTGCTGCCAACCCAGAATTCAGTCCAGTTCAACCTTCTGATAGGACTTGTGCTCTTTTCGGGCGATTTCACAGAGAGACTTCAGAAAGATGATCCAGCATTCATATCAATACCAAACCCTGAAGGCAACTCTTATCAGAAGAGAAGTGTACAGCGGTACCTCTACTTGCGAGTTTAATCCGTTCCGAATGCATGTTCATAAGTCGAAAAACTCGTAAGCAGAGCAGCCGTATCTAAAAATATAAAAAAATTAAAAATTAAAAAAAATTAAAAATTAAAAAGTAGAGCAGACTGCATCTAAAATTTGTAAGGCAGAAGTTAAAATGCCAATGGTCTTTCTTAAGTCGAATTGCTCGTAAGTAGAGCCGCTAGTAAGTAGAGGCACCACTGCATTAGAAAGAACCAAGGGATGTGGCAGTATAACCCCATGAAGAAAACTTAGGGCGTTTATACATGACCCCTAAGCTCCGCTGCAAATGGCTGCAAGCTCCGGAGCTTAAAAATGTTTCCCCACCAGCTCCGGAGTTTGCAGACAATTAAGTGCGACCCCGCCCACTTTAGCGCGACCCACCGCACTTTTCTTGTACCTGCTTTTGGGAGGTGACAAATATTTGATGCGGATGTGCTGGTCTCTCCTCGCTTCTTTTTGTTTTTGCTTTTTGCCTCCCACCCCTTTAAGAGGACCCAGGAAGTGACCGGGGCTCCCCCGGCAGCGTCCACCAACACCGGGAGGTAAGGCTTTATTCTTCTGTCCCTTTTTTTCCTCCCTCCCCTCACGCAGCCGGCAGCCAGGAAGTACGGAGGGGTGGAGATGCACGAAGAGGGACAAACCCCTAAGATCTCTGGTCCGAATTTAAGGGGCCAGCGGATCTTAGGGGTCGTGTGAAAAGGACCTTACAAGCTCTCCAGTGAATTTTAACCCGATCATGATCCTTTCCAGGGTGTCCTAATGCCATTCCCGTCCTCTGGAGGGTGCTCTCAAGCACTGCAGCTTTCCCAAGACAACACAGGTTATCTCTTCTTGTGGGAGGCACTGTAGGAAACTGAACAACCAACTCATACACAACTCCCTAAGTCAGTTTAATATCAATGAGATCAGCCCACAAACTAGCAGGGCACCGTTCCCGATGAGCCTTCTGGAGTGATGGCATTGGCAAGCACAGCCAGGAGGTCTAGGCTGTTCCTTCTGGCTTGACCCTGCTCCCCATTTGCAGTTCTTCGAGCTGCCATGAGCAATAGTTATAATAAGGCAGCCTCTCTCTTTTATTTTCACCACAAAAAAGCCCTTCTCCCCACCACCTTCAAAACCCATTTTAAAGGTCTAGATATGCAGTGTTGGATTCTAAATTTTAGGATTCCCAACTACCCATGGTCACAACGGTCCAGGCGATTCTGAGAACTGCAATCCAAAACAAAGACAAGGACAGAAACGGAAACGAAAGGAAGCGGGGAAGGAACTATATGACAGTGAAAGACACATTTGAGCCTCGTGGCGCAGTGGTTAAATGCCTGTACTTCAGGTAAAACTGTGCTCACGACCTGGGTTCAATCCCAGGTAGCAGGCTCAAGGTTCACTCAGCCTTCCATCCTTCCGAGGTCGGTAAAATGAGTACCCAGCTTGCTGGGGGGGGGGGCAATGTGTAGCCTGCACACTGTAATTAAAATTGTAAACCACCCAGAGACTACTTGTAGTGGTATGGGGCGGTATATAAAAGCAGAAGCAGAACACTTTCTGCTATCGATCTCGTCAGGCGATCCAGAGTGGTCGTGTTCTGAGAAAGTGAGGGAGGAGAATCATAGAATCACAGAGTTGGAAGAGACCTCAAGGGCCATCTAGTCCAACCCCCTGCCATGCAGGAACCCCCATCACAATATTTCCGACAGATGGCCATCCAGCCTCTGCTTAAAAACCTCCAAAGAAGGAGACCCCACCACCCTCCTTTGTGGCAGCATATTCCACTGCTGAACAGCTCTAACTGTCATGAAGTTCTTCCGAATGTTCAAATGGAATCTCTTTTCCTGTAGTTTGAGACCATTGCCCCGCGTCCTAGTCTCTGGAGCCATGAAAAACAAGCCTGTTCCCTCTTCCATATGAGGGGAACGCTCCCATGTGCCACAAGGTTCCTCTGAGACACTGCTACACCCTCTCCTTCCCCAGTTCTCAGATTAGGAACTCCTGAACTTGCCACCTACGGAGTCCCGCCGTTAGTTATACGGGCTACGAGGCTGGAGAGTTCCAGTCGAGTCGCTTTTTCAGGGGCTTGCATGGGGACTCTTCCTGTTTGTGATCTACCTGGATGAACAGCAGTTTCTCCAAGGTTTTAGGTGGGCTGTCGGACTGGGAGATGCCAGGGGCTGGACGCGGACATTTCCTCGTGGAGAACCACATCTTCTTCCACTTTTGCCTATCAAGTAAGACCTGGCCTTATATGAGGTCACGTTATCCATCTAGAACAGTGTTGGCGAACCTATGGCACGGGTGCCAAAGGCGGCACTCGGAGCCCTTTCTGTGGGCACCCGACACCGCCCCTTCACAGCCACCTGTATTCAGGTTAAATTGCTGTATTGCAGGGGTGTCCAAACTTCAGGCCTCCAGATGTTTTGGACCACAACTCCCACAGTCCCTTGTAATTGGCAATCCTGGCTTGGAATTCTGGGAGTTGTGTTCCAAACTATCAGGAGGACACCCCTGCTGTATTGGCACTTTGTGAAAAATTACTGGGTTTTGAATCACAATTTGGGCACTCAGACTCTAAAAGGTTCCCCACCACTGATCTAGAATCTCAACTGTGATCAGCTGCATATTTTGGGAACTTTTCCTAAAATGGAGTGGACCAATTCTTCTTGTAGACATTTCTCACCCACCCACCCACCTCCGACAGCCGCCAAACCTCTGGGGTTTTCTCTTTTCCCAGCTGCTTGACCTGTTGAGCTTCAGCCCAAAGGGGTTTTGTCTTTTTCACAGAACCTGTCACTGAATTTGGAACCTTTCCCACTCCGTCATCACGTTGTCCTGGCAGGTGTTTTCAGGTGCTGGCAGGAGTTCCAGACGCCCCCTGCTGGAGGAAGGCGGATGGCTCTCCAGTTGTAAACCAGTTTGTGCAAGTAATCCAGCCACTGGTGGACTCCCATGGTTTCCCCAGATGTGTAAGGCCGTATGAAGTGGCAAGAAGCTGACGCCCCGGTACTAGAAGTATTGTCGACTCTGCAAAGTAGAGAGCACTTTGGAAATTGCGAACATAAATTTTGGGGTATGAAGCGCATGAGAAAACAAAGATGCTTTGGGGTTTTTGTCCAACCAACTCTGGCATTGCAGCATCGTCCAGAAAAGCCACAGACTATGTACTGTAACAACATTGCCAGACTGCTATTACATGCTTCCAACAGTATCAAATATGAATTAATCCCAGCTTGGGGGGGAAAAAGGAGGCCAGGGAGTATTCAATATTTCAGGAGCAGTCTTGCTGGGTAAGAGAAGTTGAGTGGTTTAGGACTAGGAGTGTTAGGAGACCTTCTTAGACCCAAATTGCCATCGGTTCATAGAAACGCACTAGGGGGTGTGTAGCAATGGGAAAATCACTCTGTGCAACCTCTCACACAATGAAAACTCAGTTTGGGTTGACCGCATTTAACACCGTCAGCTGCACTGGTGCTGATCAGTAATGGACGAGAAATCGAGGGAAATATCAGATAATCTTAGGCTCAGCAGCATTCATGGAAGGACACACTCTCCCCAGCCTTCCTCTAGAGATGTACTGGACTACAATTCCATCGTCCCTGGCCAGCATGGGAGAAGGTGTACTCTGACCTTGCTTAGAGTCCACATCCATTTAGAAGCATCATGTTCCAGACAAGGAGGACAAGGGTCCAGAGGAGGGCAACCAAGGTGATTGAGGGTCTGGAAGAAACGTCTTACAACGAGCGGTTCAGGGAGCTGGGAATGTTTAGCCTTACAAAAAGAAGGCTGAGAGGGGATACGATAGCTATGTTTAAATATTTGAAAGGCTGTCACATTGAAGAAGGGACTGGTTTGTTTTCCATGGCTTCAGAGAATAGGACGCAGGGCAATGGTTTCAAACTACAGGAAAAGAAATTAAATTTAAACATTATGAATAACTTCATGACAGAGCTGTCCGGCAGTGGAATATGCTGCCATGGAAGGTGGTGGAGTCTCCTTCTTTGGAGGCTTTTAAGCACAGGCTGGATGGCCATCTGTCGGGAGTATTTTGATGGGGGTTCCTGCATGGCAGCGGGTTGGACTAGATGGCCCTTGAGGTCTCTTCCAATTCTATGATTCTAAGTCTGGGATTCTGGAGAGTACAACAGAGCCAAGATAGACTACCACGGGGAATCAAGCTGGAATAGGCACAAAGCAGGCATGGTCTGGCCCTCGGCATGTACATTTCAAACAAGAGTGGTGAGACCCTGCCCTATTACCTGTGCATCCCTTGCTGTGTGATGGGACAGCAGGACAAGCCCACTGGGTGGTCTTCTGGCAGGGAGCTGGTCCTACCATTGGGCAAGGTTAGTTGGCAACTTTATACACCGTGCTACACGGCAGCGGCAGTGCTGTCCAATATTATTATTGTGTTTTTATTGCCAGGAAGTGGGATGGGTGCTGGCCAGGGAAATACCACAAATCCGTTGTGGGATGAGGGAAGTAGGGACTGTAAGAAGATACAGTATTTGGGGCATAAAGTGCAGATCTGGGGAGTCTGCTGGAGGCACCTGGGCTAAAGGCATGGATCCAATGGACAGGAAAATCATGGGGGGGGGCGGAGGGCTTTTAAAGATGGGGGGATAGATGGGGAGAGGTGAATCTGCCCTACTGCCTGGCCAGGGGTTCTAATCCTGTACAAGATGGAGGGCGATGGAGTGCATAAAGGGGGACTGGCGTGGGGGGAAAGAGTGGGGCACGTGGTGAGAGCCAGAGGCGGGAAACAACCCGTTCTCTCGAACTATTGGGGTTCTATGAACTATAGCCCCCCCCCCACACACACACACACAATAGCGCAGGGACGTTCCCTAGGTTTTGTAGACGGGCGGCACTCCAGGGAGGGGTGTCGTCGTCACCGAACATTTGGGAAGAATATGGGGTCCCACGAGGGCATCTTTCCGCAGGTAGCTGGGATGCATTATATTAGGAGCTCAGGATGGGGTCCCACGAGGGCATCTTTCCGCAGGTAGCTGGGATGCATTATATTAGGAGCTCAGGAGACCCTATATTTCGGGGTCCCTGGAGAGATAGGTGTGTGTGCTGTGTGTGTGTGTGTGTGTGTGTGTGGTCGGGGGAGTAGGGAAATGCCCGGCCGCAGGTGACTCAGGGAGGGATCCGGGATGCCCAAGGGGGGCCCGCGTCTTCTTGGGAGTCTCTCTGTGTGTCCTCTTCCCTCCCTACCTCGGGAATCCCCTTCTCCAAGCCAAGGGGCGAGCGGGCGGGCGGGCGGCGCTTTCCAGCTGCGGGGCTTTGCCTCCTCTCCGTCGGAACCGTCTCCCACCCACCCCCCACCCACCAACACACACACACAAACACACACACACCGGGAAATCCTTGACGCCTCCGACCGAGCGCCCGGGCGGGCGGTGCTGCTGATGCTGTGCGGGGGGCTGTGGAATAAATAGGAGGAAGAAGAGGCGGAGGATACGCCGTCGAGGGCAGCAAGAGGAGCCGCGCAGGGAAAGGGCCCGATCCACCAGCAGCAGCACCTCTTCCTCCTCCTCCTCTCTCTCTCTCTCTCTCTCTCTCTCTCTCTCTCTCTCTCTCTCTCTCTTTCCTCCCCCCCCCCTCCCGTGGCGGTGCCGAGCGATCTCCCCCCCCCCCCCGCTGGGGCGTGCGCGCTAGCGGGCCGCCTTTTGTTTGCTCAGGCGGAGGCGCCCTCCGCGCCGCTTGGCCCATGCCGGAGCCTATAAAACCCGCCCGGGCGCGGGGCTCTTTTCCAAAGGGGGACGGCGTCGAGGCGCTCGGGGAGATCCGCCGCCGCCGTCGCCGCGATGAGCTTGCTGGGCGCGGCGCTGGGGCTGCTTCTCCTGCCGCCGCTCGCCCTCGTATGGCCGGGCCAAGCGCCCCCCGCCGCCCCCCGTCCGCCCAAGCCCCTCTTGCCCATCCAGCCCGAGGCCACCGAGCCGCTACTCCCCTCCCGAGGGGCGCCAGGTAGGTCGGGGGGGGGGAAGCGGGTGGTGGCTCTTGGGGGGGGGGGGGACGGAACACGATCCGCACCCGAAGGGCGGCTCCTCCGGCTTGCCCTCCTCCCTTGTCCGCGTCCCCATCGACGGCCCGGGCCGCGGTGCCCCCGTCTGGTGCCCACGGACAGCCCTGGCCCCATGCGCTCCGCTCGGCCGGCAACCCCCGTCGGGGATCCGGAGCGAGCGGGGAGGCCGGGAGGCCGGGCGCACAACCCGACGGCTGCGTGCCGACCGCCTGCTTCTTGGGGCCGGCGGGGGTGGTGCCAACGGGGCCACTCCAAAGGAGGGAGGGAGGGAGACGCGGCAACGCCTGGGTGTGTTCGTGTGTTCGTGTGTGTGTGTGTGAGAGCACAAGACAAATGGCACGAAGTCACAGGACCGAGTGAGGCGACATCCAAGAGGGTGCCAGGATGAATTTCTCTGTGCCCACTAGTACCCATCTGCGCCTTGCCGGGCTGATTTCCCCTGCGCCCAATATTTAATTTGATTTACAGTGGTCCCTTGTATAAAGGAATTAATTCGTTCCAAATGAAATTATGTTAAGCAAATTTTCCTTTATACAAATTCCCATAAGAATGCATTGAAAACGGAGTGATCCCATTTTTATGTTGTATGGATTTTCCCCATAGGCGATTATGTTAATCAAATTTCCCCTATCTTCGGAATTTTTTATGTTGTACAAATTTTATGTTATACAAGCTGTTTGTTATACAAGGGTCCACTGTATTTCTTCAGGTTTTTTTTTTATTTATATATACCGCTCCAATTAGTGCCCAGGCGCTACCCTGGACGGTTCCCAATAAATGTCGTATAAAATCAACACGTCGCGATAAAAACATTAAAAACAAAGCCGCGTGCTGACAGAGTGGGGGGAAAGACTTTTGTTTTGCTTTGCTTTGGGAGGTGGGGGGAGAGAGGGGATTTATACAAGTCCTAGAATTCCCCAGTCAGATTTGTGGGAACTGCGCCCCCACCCCTCAAAACAACAACATCCACTTTTGGTGTTGTGGGATGACAAGAATTAGGTGTGTGTGTGAGTGTGTGTGTGTGTATGAGAGAGAGAGAGAGAGAGAGGGAGCGGGAGAGAGAGAGAGATTTGATCCTCAACCTCCCAATCCCATTTCAGTTACAGTGGTACCTTGTATAAAGGAATTAATTGGTTCCAAATGAAATTATGTTAAGCAAATTTTCCTTTATACAAATTGTATTTCAAAAAGTACTGTTGGTCCTGTATATCTCAGTCGCTCGTGCCTTCTTCCCAAAGTGGCTTGCCATGTAAATCACACAATTCTTGCATCAATTTGAGTCCTGTGGCATTTTAATGATAAACACATTTATTGCAGTATGCGTTTCTGCAGAATTCATTAGCTTAACGAGTTCATAAAGTCGGGACTCAATTTGAAAACCAATGTAAAAAACAAAACAAACAAAAAACGAAGCACAGAGGAAAGACCAATACACTTAAGAATGAAATTTTATATATGTAGAATCACCCGCAACAGGTGAAGAAGGGATGAGTTCTCTGAGCATAGGATGAGTTCCTTGGGGGGGGGGGAGGAAAGGACCCTTGTAACACAACAAGGGACTTCTGGCTAGATGTTAACTCCAAAATAAGTGTATTTTACTTTAGAGTTTTAAAAGATTGGAAGGTAAGCTAAAGGAAAGAGTTTTAGGCACAGTACATACAACTTCTGTGCTTCCCATTGGATGCCCCTATGAGCTTGATGGTTTTAAATTAGGATGTTCTCTGGGGCAGAGACTTATCCGTTTGCAAAAAGCCGCATGCCTCTTTGGGGTTATGAACAGAGGAGAAAGGAGAAAATAGGATCCCATAGCTTTGAGGGCAAGACCGGTGTAGCAAGGGGGCTAAGAAACAGGAGACCAGATCTGGAATCAGCCGTGTGTGCATATAGGCAAGTTTGTGTTGGAGTTATGAGACAGAACCTGGATAAAAATTAAGTGGTGGGAGGCTGGGATGCAAATATGTTTCTTTCTGAAAGCACATGTGAAGGGGGAATGAATTCTGCATAAATATGGGCGAGGGACAGAATCCTTCCTCAGGTTGCTTCCTGACTCCATGTCCATGGAGTTTTCTTGGCAGGAATACTGGAGAGGTTTGCCAGTTCCTACTCCAGGCGCCTACAAGCGCCTGGTATTCCCTGGTGGTCTCCCATCCAAGTACTAACCAGGGCCAACCTTGCTTAGCTTCCAAAATCAGGTGAGATCGGGTGTGCTTAGGGCATCTAGGCAACTCATTATAAGATAGCCAATTCTTAATAATCAAAGGTGCTGCCTTCAATGATTAAGGGGCAGATGCCCCAAAACACTCATTTTTTTCCTCATTGTGGCTTCCCAAAAATATAACGTTAAACGGATGTTCTCAACATTAAAAGCTTTTGAAAAACATATCTATCTATCTATCTATCTATCTATCTATCTATCTATCTATCTATCTATCTATCTATCTATCTATCTATCTATCTATCTATCTATCTATCTGCCTAGATGTCCTAAGCACATCTGATCTCACCTGATTTCAGAAGCTGAGCAGGGTCGGCCCTGGTTAGTACTTGGATGAGAGACCACCAGGGAATACCAGATGCTGTAGGCGCCTGGAGTAGGAACTGGCAAACCATTCCAGAATTCCTGCCAAGAAAACTCCATGGACATGGAGTCACGAAGAGTCGGTCATGACTATAACAACACAACAAACATATCTATCTATCCATAGAAGTTGAGTCATGGCCACTGGGCTTCTTTCCTTTCCTTTTTTTCTTTTGAAAATATGGCTGCATAGGAAATGCTGCAGGAGGAAACCGGGTGGGTCCACCGTTTTAGATGGGTGATTATTCGAGGGAGGGGATGCAAATCATTGGGGTGGGGGTGGGGGTTGGAAGTAAGAGAAAAAACTTTCCTCCTGTCCCCTGGTTAGATCAAGATGGAACCAAAGGGGTCGAAGCCCAATCGTGATTAGAGACTCTACTTGGATGGAGAATATTCCAGCTTCAGTTCTGAGCATTTCCACTTGTATTTTTTTTTAAAAAAATACTGTAGAGAGGATGTATACTTTTATACATAAAGCCAGATGGTGTGGACCAATCACATGCTACACGAGGTGAGGGGATCACACCATACCCACCTGTGCCTAATCATCCTGACCTTCCAGAGCTAATTATTCCTTGCCCCTGTGGCCTAGACCTAATACACATCCTTGTGTGTGTGTGTGTGTGTGTGTGTGTGTGTACACACACACACACACACACACACACACACACACACACACACACACACACACACACACACACACACACACACACACACACAGACATTTTGTCAAAACTGTATTCCTTCACAGGGGTGGGGTGGGAAGGTGAGCAGATCCCTGCTGGGTGCAGGATCCTGACCCTATCTGGAAAGAGCTGGGGTGCGAAGAAGTTTTTTTCCCCAAATGGTGGATCTCCGTTGCCTTTAGAAACCACGTTTGCCAGCCGCCTAGTTTACGCTGGGAGGCTCGGGAACACTCAAAAATCTTCCTTCCCCGTTGGCAGGTTGCTCTTTCGGAGGCAAGCTCTATGCGCTGGAGGATTCCTGGCATCCTGATCTGGGGGAACCCTTTGGCGTCATGCCCTGCGTCCTGTGCTCCTGCGAACCAGTAAGTGCCATACAGTATTCGACAACAAAGATGGTGGCAATTTATTTATTTATTTATTATTTTTATATGTATACACCGCCTGATTTTCCCCGAGGGAACTCAGGGCGGTGAACAATTTAAAACAGTGCGAAACAAATAAACAACTTCCACAATTAGGCATATAAAAGAACAAACTCGATTCAATAACAATGCGCCAACTGGAACACGAGGGCAAGAATGGCTAAAACACAGGCGGACAAACCAACCAACCTCCTTGATTGCCGAAAGCGGCCTTAAAGAGCCAGGTTTTCAACAGCTTCGTAAAGGTAGAGAGGGGCTCTGTAGTCCTAACTTGGCTCTGAAGATGGTTCCAAAGGGTGGGGCCAACCACAGAGAGCGCATGATTCTGGGTAGGGGCTTTGTGTGCCTCCCGGGGAGTGGCGACCGTAAAATCAAGGGACTGTGATGTTCCGGGCAGATGTTGACCTGAGGATGATGCGCTCCCTCAGATATTCCGGTCCCAAACCATGGAGGGTTTTGTAAATCAAAACAAATACCTCAAACCTTATTCGGGTAACAATATTGGTAGCGATATTGGTTATGGTGGCGCAAATGAATGCCGAGCGTAGTGACCGACTCTTTGTGACCCCATGTCCATGGAGTTTTCTTGGCAGGAATACTGGAGTGGTTTGCCAGTTCCTGCTCCAGGCGCCTACAGCACCTGGTACTCCCTGGTGGCCTCCCATCCAAGTACTAACCAGGCCTGACCCTGCTTAACTTCCGAAATCAGGCAATATCAGATGTGCTGAATAGCTTTAGATAAAAAACAGATTATGCTACTGATCGCCAATGGTCCATGAGGACATAGTCCTTAAGGAGAAATGCAGGGTAATAATTAGTTTAAACGATTATTAAATAAATAAATAAATAAATAAACAAGCAAATAAACAAGCAAATAAATAAATAAATAAATAAATAAATAAATAAATAAATAAATAAATAAATAAAATATGTTCTGACGGTGTTCATAGATGTTTGGAGACATGCAGGAATGGTCTGAGGAATATATTTTTTTTTGCCAGAGACAGAATAGCAGGTGGCATCTCTCTAAGATTCACACAGTGGTTATTGGTGTTGAATCCCGTAGAATCCCTTAACCTGTTATAAGACACCCTATTCTTCCAATTAAAGCTGTACCCAAAAGTACTGTCCATAGAAGGTCACTAGGCCCAATCTTCAGTTCTTTTCGCATGACTCAGGTGCATCCCTTCCAATAATAAGGCAAATAAATAATGCCTTCCTCTTAGGGCTTAGACCCGTCTTCTGTTTGGATTACACACATCCCAGAATCTCACAGCCAACATCCACCCCTTCCTCAGGCAGTCGCAGAAGACACTGAGCAACTAAGGGTGTGTGGGTGGGGGGGAAACAACAGAAAAATTAGGGGAATAAATGGTTTGGGTTTTTTTTCCCTTCCCCCCCACCCGAAGCCTTTTTGTTGTTGTTGTTGTTTCACACAAAAATTGGAAAAATTAGAAAAAGAAAAAGAAAAAATGATTATGGAATGTTTTATTTTAACATGATGAATAAAATATTTTAAGGCAGGGTATTCAGATAATTTTCCAAATCATTTCTAAAAAATATGCACAGTATCAGATTATTCTAATTTCTGTGCAACTGAGGACAAGTAAGTCCTAGGTTACAAACTGAACTCTCCAGGGCAAGAACAGTATGCATTTCTTCCTTTAGGAGGTGCTGCTATTATCACAAGAAAAAAAAGGTTTCACTTTTGTTTTTGCATGGCGTGGGTATGTTTGGTTCTGTTCTCTCCTCTTCACTAGACCTCAGAGCACTGGAAGAAAATACAGTGGTACCTTGTATAAAGGAATTGATTTGTTCCAAATGAAATTATGTTAAGCAAATTTTCCTTTATACAAATTTTTCATAGGAATGCATTGAAAACAGAGTGGTCCCGTTTTTGTGTTGTACAGATTTGCCCCATAGGCGATTCTGTTAAGCAAACTACCCTATCTGCGGAATGTTTTATGCTGTACAAATTTTATGTTATACAAACCATTTGTTTTACAAGGGTCCACTGTACAGAGCAACAAATTTGCCAAGTCAAATTGTCCATAGTCATATTTTATGTTCCTAAAGTAACAGAATGACTTTCAAGCTGTAAAGGGGAGGTGGTAATGTTGCATGTTTTTCAATTTTTCTAAAAAATTCCATTTTTCTTGGGGGGGGATGAGGAAAAGGGGGGTTGAGCTTCTAAATTTCCAGAAATTTTATAACTCTAGCTCCAGCTAGACCCTAATCCATCTCAAGGTGAAATTTTTAGTCCCGCTGCTGGGCTGCTACTTTTTAAGGCCATCCTGGAGCGATTCCTCATCAGATGGAATAGTCACTTTAAAGGAGATTGCTCCTTGCAAAGGGAACCTTTCTGGTGGAATCAGCTATGCACCTTTCCAGCCCTCTGATCATATCCTAAAATAGCCTGACAAATTTCAGCCTGAAAATGAGCTTCATTAGTAACATCTTTTGCCTTTCCTTAAATGAGCGTATGGTGGTACGTGGCTCTCCTCTTCTATTAGAAGAAGTCCACAGATTCACAGAGAAGAATCGCATTGCGTTCTCCAATTGACTCCAGTCCTTTTTCTCTCATAAACTGGCACATGCAATCTCAGTAGCTCGCACTGAGACATTAGTAAGAGAAAGAATAAAAAGGTTTCATTACTTACAATTGAATAGATCATGCAGCATTCCTGACATACATGGCTGCCTTTCAGCAGACAGGCTCGAACCATGTCTTAATTGCCAGCAGACAACAGAAAGGGAAACAGGTACAGAGCAGAGAGATGGGTCTGTCTTTGAATTCAGAGGAATTGAAGGAGCAACTGGTTAGTGCTGGATAGATTGACAGTCACCCACCCCCATCTACTAGAGGTAGCATGTGAGGCTGCAATAAACCTAACAGTTTTTAGTTGCAGTCAAGCAGTCAGCCGAATTACACTTCCGTTTGATCTGCTGAAATAGATTCAGAGCATGTGAAGAGTTCCCTGTAGAAAAAAAACCAGTCTGATAAGAGCTCACATCCTGATGTAGAATATCATTGGTCATTTGATGTTCTAGAGCAGTGGTGGCAAACCTTCAGCACTCCAGATGCTTTGGACCACAAGTCCCAGAATTCTGAGCCTATATTGCCAATGACAAAGGACTGTGGGAGTTGTGGTCCAAAGCATCTGGAGTGCCGAAGGTTCGCCACCACTGTTCTAGAGAGACAAAAGGAACTGAGATGATGCTATAAGGAACTGAAATGATGCTGGTCCCAAACCCCATATATTTGAAAGCTAGTTCCTTTAAAAAGATGCAATGTCCTTTGGACTAGTGCTAAGAGAAGCTTAATCTCTGATACCGGTGATGTAGATAATAGCTGATCAGACAGGAAAAGTAATTTTTTTTAAAACTACAACTCCTGAAACACCACTTGGCATAACAACTGTTTAAAAAGATTTCTCACACACAGGCATGCTAGTTGTGTCCGACTCTAGGGGTGGTGCTCATCTCTGTATTCAAGCCTAAAAGCCAGTGTTGGGCAAGTCCATGGGCATGTGGCCGGCATGGGTGCAAGGAAGCACTGTTTTTACCTTCCCGGTTTTTATGACGGTACCTATTTATCTACTTCCATTTACATGCTTTCGTACTGCTAGGTTGGCAGGAGCTCGCTCCGCTGTGTGGGGGATTCAAACAGTGGGACTTTGCAGCCAACAGTTTTCCGCTGCGTGGCCCACTTCCACACAAAAAGAATATGAGTGTTTGCACAAACTGACATTGTGTAGCTGCACAACACTTTATTTATTTGCCGACAGGCCTTATTTCAGTAAGGCTCTAGTCCACTGAGCCGACAGTTTTCCACGCCCCATTAACTACTGTTAATATATACTAATTTATTTAGAGGTTAGCCCTACCTTCTTCATTGTCTTGAACCTCCATTAGAAAAGATCTGTTTAAATCAGTTGACCTGTTTCTAAAAAAAGAGAGGAAGGGCATAAATTTGAAAAGGTTTCTGGAAATGAAACCCAGGATTTTGTCTTGGCCTGCATTCTGCACAGGGGTTCAGAGCCTTAGAGTCACTAGATGGCACTGTTGGTCAGGTTCAGGAGAGAGGAACCTGTCACACAATATACCAGTGATGGCGAACCTTTTAGAGACCGAGTGTCCAAACGGTGATTCAAAACCCATTAATTATTCACAAAGTGCCAATAAAACAATTTAACCTGAATATAGGTGGCTGTGAAAGGGTGATGTCGGGTTCCCACAGAAAGGGCTCCGAGTGCCACCTTTGGCACCCGTGCCATAGGTTCGCCAACACTGCAATATACCAGTCTATTCAGTTTTCAAACCTGACTCTGTATGGGCTGAGGTACGGACCTGCAGGGCATTAAAACCTTTTCACTCGGACCCAGATCCCCAAATATGGAGCTGAGATTTTCTCTGGACTACAATTCTAAGAGAATCCCAACCATGGGCTAGAGTCTGAGCTTCAGAGAACTGTACAGTAATCTAAGAAGATCTGAGGTCCAAGGTTTGGGAACCAGCCTTAATAAAAATGTCAGTGGAAAATACAGACAAAGGCCTTGTTTCACTGTCTGATCCAAAAATGCTATTACATTTACATGATAACCAAGTGTCTCAGAGTATCGTCCTAAATAGCATGCCGTGGATTGCAGTTCTATCTTTCTTTACCAATTCTGGTTCTACCTAACCATGCCCACTGAGGTCTCTTCAAGGTTTGGTTCTCTGGGCAAGGGGGAGGTGCCACTTTGTGAGTTTGCTTTTTAAAACAACAAAAGAAAACCCTGCACTTCTGCAATCTTTCGCAAATATCTCCATCTTATTTTTTCAATAACCCTGCGTTCTTTACTACCTTGGTGTAGTTCGTGTTGGGCGAAAATCCAACCAGGAAGCAGCCTCTGATGCGTCATCTTTCCCTCTCCCTGGCGCTGGCCAGTCGGACCGGGAGGCGGGATGATTCACATCCTTTCACCCTGATTGGCCAGTGCCAGGGAGAGGGAAAGATGACGCATCGGAGGATGCTTCCTGGTTGGATTTTTATACAGCATGAACTACACCAAGGTAAGACAGTGGTTGATTTTGTTCCAGAGGGTGGAACTGGGTTTCGAGCGCCAGATGTGCTAGTGTGTTTCGTTTCAGAATGAGTCACCTTCCAAAAAAAATGCCCATCTGCAATTACCGTGCATGAACACCAGTGTTTTCTATGTTAGTTTCCAATTCAATCCATCATAATGGAATTATTTATTCTTTTATTTTCACGTGCTCTTTGTAGCTTTAATACTACCTTTGGATGTTGTATGATGCCGCTTCTAATTCCCTGTTCCTAACCTGGGTATGTCTTAAATGTTGGGAGCTCCCGCTGTTAACCCCAAATCCTGCCAACCTAGCCGTTCGAAAGCATGTAAATGCAAGTAGATAAATAGGTACCACCGTAAAAAGCAGGAAGGTAAACAGGGTTTCCTTGCAGCCACGCCGGCCACATGGCCACGGACTTGCACAACACTGGCTCTTTGGCTTGAATACGGAGATGAGCACCGCCCCTAGAGTCAGACACGAGTAGCATGCATGTGCGGGGGGGGGGACCCTTTACCTTAAGGCTTGAATGTATAAGGCTTGTATAAGTCACACAACTAATCTTATAAAGTGGAATGTGAATACTGTAATTGGTTCCCATCTGTGCCCCCCTTCAAATGTGCCGGGGGCTCCACGGGGGCCCTGTGGCTCTTGCTGAGAATGGCTGCTCAGTGTCACACGAAGTATTTAGACCAGAACCCTAGAAATTTATGGAACAAATTCTCCACATGCTCAGTAAGGGTGTGATCGTATCAGAAGAGAGAGAGTCCAAACTGGACTGCTTGTGAAGTGATCAAGTGTGATCTATTTCCTGGGCCATCATAGAACGCATGGGGCCAGGTGCTCCAGTCTGGGATTCTTTTTAGGGAAATTGCTCCCTTAAAAGTGACCCTTCCCAGCACCAACAGGTGGTGTGTACCTTTTCAGGCAAAGTCTGGATTTGAGCCATAATGTTATATATAGCTTTATACCCACATTTTTGAGCTAGGTGTCTTGGTGCTATTTTAATTTGTTTTTCTTTCAAACCTGAGGAGAGTATAAAAACGAGCCAGGGGTGCAAGCAGAAAGGCGGTTACTTCACATCCTTCTTTGTTCTGTGACTAGTTTTGTACCGTGATAGCGTTGGTTGCGATCATGTGGTTTTGTCCCTGTTTCAGTGTTCTCATGGTCGTGATAACTTGTCTCGTGACAAGTGTTACCTCACGGTCTTGTACCGTGACAAACACTGAATTTGTCTAGCTTCCTTTTGGGGGGGGTGGTTAAAAAAATCTTTTTTGATATTTTGCTTCTGAAAAGTCAAAAACAAACAAACCCAGACACAGTTTTCTGAGAGAAATGAATGTTTTGTTGCGTGACAGTCGTAACTACACAGTGTCTTGTCTCGGAACAGAAAGTGGGAACAGTGACAAGGGAAAACCCTACCCTAGCACCAGGTACAGAAATGTCGCGCTTAGCACCTGTTCCGGGGTGTGGTTGGGACAAATTTCAGTAGTTGCGCGACAGACGTGAAGCAACATTTTTTTGTACCGCTCCTAAGCGCAACACTAACAGAGACAAAACGGACATGAAGTAACCGCCTCTGAGGGCACATCTAGTAATTTGCAGTTTATAGCTGGAAGTGTGCCATACTTTTGGAGTGATTCACGGGCTTCCCTTCTGCTATACTTTTGACGCATTCTGGCATACACTTGTGTGATATGCTCCCAAAACAACTTCCTGCAATAAATCTGCCCTCCCGCTTTGAAGCAGAAGGCACCGCCATGCCTTTGCATGGCAGTTATGACTGGACGGGTAGGGATGAGTGAGATTTTCTCCTCAGTTCGTCTTTTTTTCCTCTTTGCTCGGAATCCTCCACCATTTGCACATTTCTTTAGATTCAGGATGGAAATAGTTTTAAGATGTACAATGAAGCGGAAGAAATGGAAGCTGACAGATGCGTCGGTCAAGACTCAAGGCTTTTGAGTCTGAAACACCTCGCTTTTATTCCTTCTGTAGGCCATTATTATAGTGCTAAGTAGGATCACCACCGCAAGTATAATATTCAAATTAATGCTCTTTCAGTGCTCTGTTAAATAGACAGAAAATATTCACACACACACACAAAATAAAGAGTTTTGTGACTCTTGTGGGATAGATAGTACTACTGTTAGGTGGATTTGTAATTGGTTGACTGATGGCACCCAAAGGGTGATCATAAATGGCCTCTCTTCAGCTTGGAGAGATGTGACCAGTGGGGTGCCCCAGGGTTCTGTTGTGGGTCCAGTGCTGTTCAATATCTTTATTAATGACTTGGAGGAAGGAATAGAGAATATGCTAATTAAATTTGTAGATGATACCAAATTGGGAGGGGATGCTAATTCCCTAGAGGATAGGATGAAAATCCAAAAGGACCTTGACAGATTAGAATGCTGGGCCAAAGCTAACGGAATGGATTTCAACAGAGGAAAATATAGGGTGCTGCATCTAGGTAAAAAGAATGAATTGCACAGATATAGGATGGGGGACACTTGGCTGGAGAATAGTACCTGTGAAAGGGATCTGGGAGTCTTGGTGGACCACAAATTGAACATGAGTCAGCAGTGTGATGTAGCGGCCAGGAAAGCCAATGCAATTCTTGGTTGCATCAACAGAACCATAGTGTGTAGATCAGTGCTTCTTAACTTGTGGGTCCCCAGATGCTCCTGGACTGCAATTCCCAGAAAACCCTTCCAGCACAGCAAGTGGTGGAGGCTTCTGGGAGTTGCAGTCCAGGAACATCTGGGGACCCACAGGTTGAGAATCACTGGTCTAGATCAACGGAAGTGATAGTACCACTCTATTCTGCTCTTGTCAGACCCCACCTGGAGTACTGTGTCTAGTTCTGTGCGCCTCAGTTTAAAAAGGATGTTGACAACCTCGAGCGGGTCCAGAGGAGGGCGACCAGGATGGTTGAAGGTCTGGAAGAAATGTCTTATGAGGAACGACTTAGGGAACTGGGAATGTTTAGCCTCTCTAAAAGAAAGCTGAGGGGGGGGGATATGATAGCTATGTTTAAATATTTGAAAGGATGTCATATTGAAGAGGGAACAGGTTTGTTTTCCATGGCTTCAGAGACTAGAACTCGGGGGAATGGTTTCAAACTACAGGAAAAGAGATTAAACTTAAACATTACGAAGCACTTCATGGCAGTTAGAGCTGTTCGGCAATGGAATATGCTGCCACAGAGGCTGGTGGAGTCCCCTTCTTTGGAGGTTTTTAAGCAGAGGCCAAATGGCCATCAGTCGGGAGTCCTATGATGGGGGTTCCTGCATGGCAGGAGGTTGGACTAGATGGCCTTTGAGGCCAACTCTATGATTCTATGACCTTAAAAGACTTAACTGATTAGACCTGGTGGATTCCACTTCACTTCTTCAAATGGCTGTGGGACAGTGGGCCATGAAAAAAAGCTGATGCACAATAATGCAGAATCTTCAAGATGCCACTGGATGCTTCATTTGTTTTGTATCAAAAAAACAACAACCTAAACACAGCTTTTCCCCACCCCCAATGAAATGAATCGATAGCATGCACCTTTATTGTTTGATACGCAGTTGGCATTGGGCAGGAACTCAATAACTGGCATGGATCTATACTTAGAATGTTTCAGAAATGTAGTAGTCTTTAGTGTTTGGCTGAGTTTAATTTTAGGGAATGGGTGTTTACTAGTACATGATGGGTGACATGCAACTAGGGCAGCCTGTGATCTAGCCTGTGATGCTGGGGCAAGATCCCTGTCCTGTTTTGACTATAGATCACCTGTGCACACACTGATAACTCATATTTAATCATGGACATGTTGTGATCATTGCTTTTTTTAATTCTTGTCACAATCAGAATATCCCGATAAAGCTAACACAGTAAACGGAAAATGTGCAAATCCTGAAGCAAAATCTCACCTTCGAGATGTGTGTACTTTTTCAGTTCCTGTTAAATTTGATGGTCAATATGAGAAGTTTTGGGCCAATTTTTCAGTAGTGTAAAATCTTTGCATCTCCACCTGCAGCTCTGTTGGGCTCTCTTCCACCCTTCCTTCTGTATACCAGCAAGAATTTCTGATAGTAAAAATAAATAATATAAAAACCCCTTTATTTGAAGCCTCTTCGGAAAGATTTTATCCATGTTCCCGGGGTGAAACAGGGTGGCACAGATATGCGAAAGTTACTTAAAAATATAATTTGTTTCCGTTCCAACCCACCCACTCCCAACTAATTGCTTACTGTGACAATTATAATTTCTGAAAATGGCTGTTTACTTTGTTATTCAGCACTCACCAAAAGAGTTACATCAGGATACTAAACACATGAAACTTGGAATGTGACATGGGGCGGGGGGGGGGGGGAAGAATAATGAAAAACATGTCAGTGAAAAACATGTCAGTGTTGGTTCTCCTGGATCTGTCAGCGGCCTTCGATACCGTCGACCACGGTATCTTACTGGGCCGGCTCTCCGAGGTGGGTATCGGGGCCACTGTTCACTGTTGGCTCCGGTCCTTCTTCGAGGGCCGTCCCCAGTATGTGTGTGGGGGGGTGTTGTCGGCCCATGGACACTCCCTTGTGGGGTTTCGCAGTGTTCGTCACTCTCCCCCATGCTATTTAACATCTATGTGAGGCCGCTGGCAGGGGTCATTAGGAGATTTGGAGTCTGCTGCCATCAGTACGCTGATGACACGCAACTCTACCTCTCCTTTTCCACCTCTGCAGCTGAAGCTGTCCGGACCCTTGACCAGTGCCTGGATGCAGTCATGGCATGGACCAACGCTAACAGACTCAAACTCAACCGCGAGAAGACTGAGGTGATGTTCTTCGGGAGCTCCCTGTCCAGCTATGGAGGCCCTCTCCCCAGCATGGAGGGTGTTTCCCTCCAGCTGGCGGAAAGTGTTCGGAATCTGGGCGTGGTCCTGGACCTGGCTCTCACCATGGAGGCCCACGTGGCAGCCGTGTCCAGAGCCGCTTTTTTCACCTTTGTCAGATCGCCCAGATTCGTCCATACCTGGACGGGGACTCCCTGCGAACTGTTGTGCAAATGCAGGTGATCTCGAGGATAGATTACTGCAACGTGCTCTACATGGGGTTGCCCTTGACTCTCCTCCAGCGACTGCAGCAGGTGCAAAATGCGGCAGCCAGACTGGTGGCAAGTGTGCGCTGTTACGACCACATCATCTCGGTTCTGGCTCGCCTGCATTGGCTACTCGTTGCGTCCCGGATTAGATTCAAGGTCCTGGTTTCAGTTAAAAAAACCCTCCATGGCCTGGGACCAGACTACCTGGCAGAGCGGATCACCCAGCGGTCAACTTCGGCCTGTCCAATGAGAATGTCGTGGGCACACTCGCTGCGGGTGGCCATGCCCAGAGAGGCCTGGAAAACCTCGACTCGGAACCGGGCCTTCTCTGTGGTGGGCCCCACCCTGTGGAACCACCTCCCCAGCGATGTGAGCCTTGCAGAGTCCCTGCCGGCCTTTCGGAGGGCCTTAAAGACCGTGCTCTTCCGTGAGGCCTTCGGTGACCTAGTTTAGCATTTTGTTTTTCCCCCCGCCATCTGTTAGTTTAATCAGTTATTTGTCGTTTGTACTTTTTGCCAGGGTTGCATATTTTTAAATTGTTGTTTGTTGTAGTATTTAGTTTGTGTGTTGTTGGCTCGGCTGAATTGATTCAGCTACTGTGAACCGCCCAGAGTTCCTTCGGGAAGATGGGTGGTATAGAAGTCCCCAAACAAATAAACAAATAAATAAATAAATAAATAAATAAATAAATAAATAAATAAATAAATAAATAAATAAATGTTTTAGCCTTTCCTCATGAGGGAGGTGCCCCAGCCCAGTAATCATTTTAGTCGCTCTCTTTTGCACCTTTTCCAGTTCCACTATGTCTTTCTTGAGATGTGGTGACCAGAATTGTACACAATACTCCAGGTGCAGCCTTACTATTGTTTTGTATAATGGCATTATAATGTTGGCCATTTTATTTTCAATCCCCTTTTTGACAATCCCTAGCATGGAATTGGCGTTCTTCACCACTGCCACACATTGGGTAGACACCTTCATGGAGCTGTCCACCAACACACCAAGATCTCTTTCCTGATCCATCATGGATAGCTCAGAGCCCATGAGTTGATAGATAAATGTTTGATTTTTCGCCCCAATATACATTACTTTACATTTTGCTACATTGAAACGCATTTGCCATTTCGCAGCCCATTCCACCAGTTTGGAGAGATCCTTCTGGTAGACTTGTGAAGAAAAACAAAAGGAATAGATAATAGTTTTAATGAGATAAAAGAAATTATAAGGACTGATATAGAAAGATGTCCAAGATTAGCGTTGCTAAACATAGTTAGGAATTGTCAAAGAGAAAAAGAGGTAAATGATTTGATTATAATTATGGTAACAAGTTCAAGATTAATAACGGCAAAAAATGGAAAGATAACAAGAAGTTGAGTATAGAAGAATGGTATGATGAAATGTGGAGTTTAGCCATCAATGATAAACTGACTTGCAAAATGAAAGTTACAAAAGGGCTGTTGAAAGAGAATGTTTTAATCAAATTTGACATAAATTTCTGGAAGTTGTATTTCTAAAACATAAGGGGTATACTCCGTCTGAAGAATCAATTCAGTTTAGAAAGGAGATGAGATACACAAGTGTAAAACAAGAAAAGTAACTACAAAAACAAAAGATTTTTTTACCCAGTGTATTATTAGTCTGTGGAACTCCCTGCCGCAGGAGGTGGTGATGGCATCTGGCCTGGATGCCTTCAAAAGGGAATTGGACAGATTCCTGGAGGAAAAGTCCATCACAGGCTACAAACCATGAGAGAGATGTGTAATCTACAGGCTTAAAACTGGGGTACTTCAAGGGCCAGATGCAGGGGAGTGGTATCAGGAGACAGATATCTACTCTTGTGCACTCCCGTACACATTTGTTGGGGCCACTGTGAGATACAGGAAGCTGGACTAGATGGGACTTTGGCCTGATCCAGCATGGCTCTTCTTGTGTTCTTATGTTCTTAGGTATAACAGTATATTTGCATATGTAGTAAATGTAATATTATATAAGATTATATAAAGTAATGCTATATAATCCTGAGGGTGGAGGGCATTGTAGCCCAAATGTGTTGTGGGGAATATATGAGTTGATTATTTTGTTAATTATAGTGGTACCTTGTATAAAGGAATTAATTCGTTCCAAATGAAATTATGTTAAGCAAATTTTCCTTTATACAAATTTCCTATAGGAATGCATTGAAAACTGTGTAATCCCTAATCACGACCATTTTTATGTTGTACGGATTCACCCCATAGGCGATTCTGTTAAGCAGATTTCCCCTATCTCCAGAATTTTTATGTTGTACAAATTTTATGTTATACGAGCTGTTTGTTATACGAGGGTCCACTGTAAATATAAATTTTTTTAAAGAAAAAGGATACTAAACCATATAAGTAGTGAGGCATGTACTGTGCTGTCCTATGGGTAGCCATGTGCACTGTAACTATAAAAGTAACTAAAACAGTTTTATCAGACCGATGAAGCTGTTTGGATGAACAGCGAAACGTTTCTATCTCTCAAAAAAGAAGTCCAGTAGCCATGACTCAACTCCCAGATAAAACAGTTTTAGTTCCATTTCAAAAACAGCAACACTCCTAACAATACAGTCATAATGCTGATAGCGATGCCTTACTCAATGCAAAAAATGGAACTCATCATATTATTTCTAATGAGTTATCTCCTGGCTGTGGCTTTCAAGAAGATGACTTCCTAAACATTTCTCTGCATCATGACTAAAGCCATGAAATAAGTGAGGGAACACTGGAAAGTACAGCGACAAGTTACGTGAAGATTTTTTGATGTGATGTCTAGTTTTCCGTGTGAAGTTATCGTTACCCAATGTCGTGGCTGGAGAGCCTGCTAGCCATTGGAACCTCTGGGGATAAGCCACAACCTCTTGGTAAAGTGACTTCTCCCTCAATTGTTGACTGACCAGTTAACGATTGTTAACTGATCAATTTAATTAATTAATTAAATTAAAACAATTTATTCTTTTCTGGCCAAAAACCTATATTTCCCTGTTTGACCTGGACATAATTTGTTATATGTTATATGCCACTGGCTGCCAATCTGCGGTCGAGCGCAATTCAAGGTGCTGATCTTGACCTACAAAGCACTGTACGACCTGGGTCCTAGCTGCCTCAAAGATCGAATCTCACAATATGAACCGACTCGGGTGTTAAGGTCTCCATCCTGCCACCCTCACAGGTGTATTTCATGGGAACCCATGAAAGGGCCTTCTCGGCTGCTGCGCCCAGACTCTGGAACTCCCTCCCACTAAAGGCCAGGACTGCCTCATCTCTGTTGTCCTTCTGGAAACAGGCAAAGACCTTTCTTTTCAGGCAAGCTTCCCCTGAATGATGGTCTACCATTATGTTTCTTTTATATGAATCTATAGGTTAACAATGGCAAACCTAGATAGCATCCTAAAGAGCAGAGACATCACTTTGCCAACTAAGGTCAGGATAGTCAAAGCTATGTTTTCCCCAGTAGTGATGTATGGAAGTGAGAGCTGGACTATAAAGAAGGCTGATCGCCGCAGAATTGATGCTTTTGAGCTGTGGTGCTGGAGGAGAATCTTGAGAGTCCCCTGGATTGCAAAGAGATCAAACTTATCCATGCTGAAAGAAATCAACCCCGAATGTTCACTGGAAGGACAGATTTTGAAGCTGAGGCTCCAGTACTTTGGCCACCTCATGAGAAGAGAGGACTCCTTGAAAAAGTCCCTGATGTTGGGAAAAATCGAAGGCAAAAGGAAAAGAGGACGGCAGAGAATGAGATGGCTGGATGGTGTCACCAATGCAACCAAAATGAATTTGACAAAACTCCAGGAGGCAGTGGAGGATAGGAAGGCCTGGCGAGCTCTGGTCCATGGGGTCACGAAGAGTCGGACACGACTGAGCGACTGGACAACAGCAACATAGGTTAACATAGACTTTGTGTTTATGACTACTTATAACCATGTTGCTTTAATGTAATGTTGTCTATTAATGCTGTAAGTTGTCCCTCAATTCCTTGTTCTCAAATACTTGAACATGTGTTAATTGTACAGGACTGTATATTATCCCTCATTACTGTAAGCCAGCTTGGGTCCTTATCCAAGTAGAAAGGTGGGGTAAAAATACTCTAAAATAAATAAATAATAAATAAATAAACATGCCTTCATCCTATTCCTTCCCCTCCTAGTAAATACTGTACTCTTAAAAGACTTGTGATTATGCTCCTTAGTATTTATTGAGATCCTGTGTTTGTTTCTTCTTCTGCAGCTGATGCAAAACAGCTGGGCCGAAGTCCAGGTGAGCCAATTTTGGCAGTAAAAGTTGATGAGACAGCAGGAACACATAGATAATTTTGTTCAATGCAGGATTTATAAATGGATCTCAGTGCAGAATAGCTGACCCATTACTGACTCCAGACTTTGAAAAACTGCAATGCTGGCGATGGTGGCTAGAGAATTCTAGTTACTGTAGTCCAAAATGTGGCTTTTTCAGCAATTTAGGGTGTAGGCCAGTGATGGTGAACCTATGGCACGGGTGCCAAAGGTGGCACTCGGAGCCCTTTCTGTGGGCACCCGACATCGCCCCTTCGTAACCACCTGCATATAGGTTAAATTACTGTATTGGCACTTTGCAAAAAAAAAAATAGTGGGTTTTAAATTGCAGTTTGGGCACTCCGTTTCCAAAAGGTTCACCATCACTGGTGTAGGCAGACTTTTGGAGTTTTTGCATTCTCGCATGCTGCCTTGAGAAGGTTTGGCTGGACTGCGATGACTGTCTATCTATCCAGTGCTAAGCAATAGTTATCTCCTGCTTCCGAATTCAAAGAAAGCCTGCCCCTCTCTGTTCAGCTCTGTTATTCCCTCTCTTATGCTCTGTTGCTGACGGCAGCCATGTTTGTTAGTTTGATCTGTTCCCAATTGTAAGTAAAGAAAATGGTTATTGTCCTTATGCCATTAATAGAGGCATGTTCAAACGTTGGCCCTCCAGATGGTTTGGACCGCAACTCCCAGAATTCGAAGCCTGTATTTGTGGTCCAAAACGTCAGGAGGGCCGAAGTTTGGACATGCCTGCATTAATATATCAGTGTGAGCTATTGAGAGTGCCAGTTATTCAGAAAGGGGTGGTCTGCTCTGGGGAACTTGAAGATATTCCGCTCTGTACCTCCTGCACTTCTCCCGTGCCTCTTAACGAATTTCACCAAAAATTGGTCGCAAGACTTTTGCTCTTATCTGCTGTTATCTTTCACAGCAGGCCAACTGAGAGGGTATGCATGTATTTTTTTTTTAAAAAAAAGCCTTGCCTGTACAGATTGTCTTGACTTCTGTCTCCAGCAGAAGAATCGCCGTGGGAGATCCATGGGCAAAGTCACTTGTAAGAACATCAAGCGTGAATGTCCAGCCCTTCCTTGCAGCAATGCTGTCCTTCTTCCTGGACACTGTTGCAAGATCTGTCCCAAGGGTGAGTGCCCGTGGGGTGGTTGGCGAGCTGTGTGTTACGTCTGGGTCTGTGGTTCCCAAGAAGTTCCATAAGTCATGGTGGAGACGTGCCGTGCTTCCTGTAACACTGTGACCCTGTCCAAGAACATGGAGATGTCCTCATATGACCCTCTGGCCTTCTCCTGCCTGGGTTGCACCAATGCCAGCAGGGCTCTGGAAGTGACCTTAGAAGCGATAAACAGTTTCCTGTACCAAAAACGGATATTGATCCAGGCATGTACTCTTGTCAGCTGCTTGGAGAAATACCGAGTTTTAAATGTTCATGGAATCAGTCAATACAGTCCCCAGTTTTCTTGATATTTATGGCAGTTATGCTGAAGTCAGATCCCCCTCAATATGTATCTGTGGATAACACTGTATATAAAGAGTACTTACAGTGATACCTCAGATGAAGAATGCCGTGGATAACAATTTTTTCGGATAACAAATGGAAATTTCCAGGCATAGGGCTGCCTCGGATAGCAAATATTCCCTATGGGCTGCCTCGGATAACAAATGTTTCATATTGCCCTTCAAAAAATGTGTACCCTGAATACGTCTGTGAAGATTCTCAGTCATCCAGGTGCGTTTATCTGGGAGTTGAGTCATGGCTACTGGACTTCTTTTTTGAGAGATAGAAACGTTTCGCTGTTCATCCAAACAGCTTCATCGGTCTGAATACAGCTAGTGCAAGAGACCTTCTTATAGTCAGCTTGACCTCTTGTCCCCTTGTCTGATTGGCTCATAAGATGAACAAGGCCTGAATAGGCTCGTTAGGGAGACATTAGTGTCCATGGCCTTAAGGTAAACAATGGTCTAAGGTGCTGAAACCCATCAAGAATGGGTCGTTAGCTGTCAAGAATGGGTCGTTAGCTGTGACCTGGTGGTGAAGGCTCCTTGATTTGCCTGGGTACTGTGGAAAGTACAGCCTGATAAGTAGCAGCTAGACTATGCCGGAGCCCCCCACCTCTGTTGAGGGAGGGATTTTCAATTGGTCATTCCCTACATGGCGGGAGTGTCGGAGAAGCTTAAAAGGATTTTTGGCAAACACCACATCCCTGTTTATTTCAAACCCACGAACACACTAAGGCAGAGACTTGTCCACCCAAAGGATCCGATACCAAACCATAAAAGGAGCAATATAGTATATGCAGTCCAATGCAGTGAAGAGTGTTCAGACCTCTACATTGGAGAAACTAAACAGCCATTAAACAGAAGAATGGCCCAACATAGGAGAGGTAACAGCTCAGGACCGGAATCAGCAGTACACCTCCATTTGAAGGAAAAAGGCCACTCTTTCAAAGATGAGGATGTACACATATTAGACAAAGAAGAGAGGTGGTTTGAGAGAGGAGTAAGGGAAGCCATTCATGTCAGCATTGAAAATCCCTCCCTCAACAGAGGTGGGGGGCTCCGGCATAGTCTAGCTGCTACTTATCAGGCTGTACTTTCCACAGTACCCAGGCAAATCAAGGAGCCTTCACCACCAGGTCACAGCTAACGACCCATTCTTGACAGCTAACGACCCATTCTTGATGGGTTTCAGCACCTTAGACCATTGTTTACCTTAAGGCCATGGACACTAATGTCTCCCTAACGAGCCTATTCAGGCCTTGTTCATCTTATGAGCCAATCAGACAAGGGGACAAGAGGTCAAGCTGACTATAAGAAGGTCTCTTGCACTAGCTGTATTCAGACCGATGAAGCTGTTTGGATGAACAGCGAAACGTTTCTATCTCTCAAAAAAGAAGTCCAGTAGCCATGACTCAACTCCCAGGTGTACCCTGAATGCATGGCAGGATGCTGTTGCAGTCCGGACGGGGTTTTAGATGACCCTGCCAGCAGGCGTCATCCAGAGAGAGAGAGAGTCGGGAACGATCGTTGTAGTGCAGTACTGGGAGAGCTCTGATGAAGCCAGATGGCTGACTTCCTTTCGGCCCCCACCAGCGCTTTATTTATGCATAGTGACAATACATCCCATCACCTACACAAAACTCCTACATAATTGTTTCTCTACGCATGTGTCGGGCTAAACCAATCATCTGTGGATACTTGTCAGTATCTGATTACTGCTATGAAGTGCGCATGTCTATAGTCAAGCGGAAGAATCATTGTTGCGGCTGTGCCAACCTTATCTTTTCCCTATCTTCTGACGCTACATTGTATCCTGGCCAGGTAGGCAGGTGCAATGTGGGTATTGAGGCTTGATGTAAAGGTCTAGCTAGACATTAACTAGCTGTAGGCTCTTACAAAACATAGCTGCATCTCAACTAGATTCCTTCGCCTACGGAGCATAATTACATATTAACTAAGTGTAGGCATCCTGCAGAACACAGCTGCATATTGAGTGTGGGTCTTGCTATATTGTCCTATGATGGTAGGCTAGCTAAATGTTTGCCAAGGCTTTTGAAGGCACCCCCACATGTCCCCTTTCTAAATTATTCATTTTTGATTTGATTTAGATTAGGTTCAGCATGAGGCAAAACATAAGCAACAGGTCGATAGACAACATGAAGATTAGAGTTATTTGGATTCAAGTCCAGAGAAGCTTCATCAGGATCCGTTCTACTGACGGGAAGATATCGTGTTGACACGGAGACCGCAAGGGCGCTGCGGTTTGACTCTACTCTTGA
This sequence comes from Phrynocephalus guinanensis, assembly GCA_037367245.1. Lineage (NCBI taxonomy): Eukaryota > Metazoa > Chordata > Lepidosauria > Squamata > Agamidae > Phrynocephalus > Phrynocephalus guinanensis. The sequence goes on from CM074735.1 coordinate 132,562,327, forward strand.
CACGCAGGATCTCAATGTAGCAATGAGGGAGGGGATGCATTGAACAAAACAACACAAGCTAACACAAAACAGATCCTTAATGACCCACTTATTATAGATAGACCCAGTTAAGGATGTATAATCAGGACTAAACATGGGTAGTTCATGATATATGTCCTTAATGAGTAGAATTTACAAAAGCATTACTAAAAGAGTAGGTAGAATTCCTATTACCATAAAGGAAGAAATAATCATTTTCCGAAAAGGGATAGCTTCGGGGCTAGTTGTGTTAATTCCCTCAAAAAGGTTAGATTGGTGTATGTTTTGTAGCTGAGCTACTACCAAATCAGGAACACTAAGAGGCGTGGGCAAAAATGACATAGAGGCTACTGATATGGGAGGCTCATGGGTGAGAGAAACTTGCTTCCCATGAAATTCAAACATATATTGTGCATGTTTAAGCCATGTGTTAGGCAGTGAAAATTCCTGCATAGTCTCTATTGTGCCTGCATTTGTGATATTATGATCTGCTGATGCTATCACTATGCCCAAGGAAAAAAAACGGAGGAAACCCAGCATGCTGAATTTGAATCGTCAGCAGGTGCAGGTTCAGGTTCAGGTGGCGTTAGTGTCTTACGCCAAGGTCTGACACAACGGGTCGGAATCCAACTGCTCTTGAGATCTGAAATGAAACTCAACAAGAGTGGGTGAGGAATCTTTGAGAAAACTCAAATGATTAATAGTAAATAAAACCTTAGAAATAACAACAGGTATATCTGTTGGAGGGACCCCCTTCCCTTCCATTTGTTTAGCAAGCAGCTGTCAACAAAGTAAGGTACCGTTCGGGTCTGAAGAGCTTCCTGCAACTGAAGGAAAAGAGACATTAGATCTTGTACATCAGGAAACTGAAACAAAAGGCGATACACATACTGTGTATCAACAATGAGATTAAAGGGAGTGTCAGAAAAAATGTTGAAAGGCCAAAATCACTGCAGCAAGTTCCACACGTCGAGCAGAGCATTGGTCGGTCGTAAAAACCGGATGCCAATCCCCATTCTGGTCCTGATACATGAAAACTCTTTTTGTTTTAGTGCCATCTGTAAAAATAGTGGGAGCATCTGAAGGAGGGTGAAGACGTCTTGTTAAAACAATAGTCGCCGAAAGGAATTGTAGCAAGAAGAGTGAGGCGTGGATCCTTTGGAGGGTTGAAAATGTATTTGCCAGAGAAGCCATCCAATGCCACTTGAAAGTCCAATGAGGTGGCATGTACATGCTCTAGTTGGTCCCGTGTAAGAGAAGTGTAGAGAGCCTGTGTTGGAAATGATCAGGAGAGTCGCAGCGGAAGCATCGAGAGGGGTTTGCCCCTGTTCGAGCCCATGCACCTTTTGGTAGTCCGGCAAAGCCGCGGGAACGGATTGAATTGATTACATTAGGCTCTAACTCCGCCGCTGCTGACATCACCTGAAGCTTATGCTCAAGGGTGCCTACGTTTTGACAGATACGAAGCATCTCAGAAAGGGGTGTCTTGTCCCTTTTATAAGTGGGTGTCATAGCCCTCTTGCAATCTGCATTAGCATTCTCAAAAGCCAACTGCCCTATTACAAGAGAGCGCGCTTCCAGATTTTCAATCTGCCGTTCAGCTGCAGTAAGAAGACGGCTAACAAAGGTTGCATGATCTTCCTTAGCCCCCTGCCTGATGGCTGAGAATGCCCCATCCTGATCATGTCTGCTAGGCACCCGAATCAAAGCCTTGAATGCCAGGTTCCCAACTTCTCTTAAAACTGCATCACTCAGGGTCAGCTGTTTATCCAGAGTCTGATAGTCACCTGTGCCAGCATACTGCTCCGCAGAAATGGGATCTGGGGGTCTCTCTGCCCCTTCAGCAAGGTTGATGAGAGCAGTCGCATGAGCTTGCTTATTGCGAGCGCTCAACTGTGCAGCCAAATCCTTAAAATTTTGAGCCCATATTTGATAATCTGCTGGAGTAAGCACAGCCTGACACATCAAACGCCAATCATAAGGGAGTAAGCCAGCTTCCACAATAGTATGTAAAAGAGTTCTTGTATAGGGAGCATACAACCCATTCATCTTCACACTTTCCATTAACTGCTTCACTATTTTCATATCAACTGGCTGATATTTTGGCCGAGCTCCCTCCAGACGTAACACAGGAAAAGCCAAAACAGGGTGGGTAACACACAATTCAGGATTTGAAGCTATTACTTCTGAAACAGGAGAACAATATTGACGTGTTGCACCCTCAGCAGAAGGCAAAAACCGTGGGGGGTGGATTGGCAACTGCAGAGGCTGCTACTGTACAACACAGCGGTGCTGGAGATGAGACTTGGGGGGTCTCAGCTTCAAGCTCCTTTTCCTTGTTTAACAGCAACCCTTTCTCCTGCTCATATGCCGGTGGTGCCGTGGCGGGCAGCGGTGGATAAATCACCGGGGCAGGCGGAGGCAAAATTTGTGGCAAGGGATATGAAAGAGTTTGCTGGGCAAATAGAATGTTAGCCGGTGTGAGTCCCTTTAAAGCAGCACGAACCTTACACCATGCATAAAGAGTAGACAGAGGGACTCTCGGGTGACCCTGAAAGCAGGTCCCAATCTTCACCCAGTCTTGCAAGGAAAAGGTACCCTGTTCTGGAACCCAGGGGCAGACGTCCTGGATTGCTAATACCAATTCAGCGACATCATCTTTTGAAATGGAATGCCCCTCTTTTGTTACCAGTTCATAGAGTTCGTCAGCATAGCGCTGCTGAGGTGCCGAGAGCTTAGAGCCCATGGTTAGTTGGTTCGACCGGGCTTAAGGCAAGGGAGAACACTCACCTGGTGAGGCTGCAGCTAGGGGACCAAACGGTCGGGTGAGGTTCTGTCGTGTCTTCACAGGAATCACGTCGGGGTCACCACATGTTGCAGTCCGGACGGGGTTTTAGATGACCCTGCCAGCAGGCGTCATCCAGAGAGAGAGAGAGTCGGGAACGATCGTTGTAGTGCAGTACTGGGAGAGCTCTGATGAAGCCAGATGGCTGACTTCCTTTCGGCCCCCACCAGCGCTTTATTTATGCATAGTGACAATACATCCCATCACCTACACAAAACTCCTACATAATTGTTTCTCTACGCATGTGTCGGGCTAAACCAATCATCTGTGGATACTTGTCAGTATCTGATTACTGCTATGAAGTGCGCATGTCTATAGTCAAGCGGAAGAATCATTGTTGCGGCTGTGCCAACCTTATCTTTTCCCTATCTTCTGACGCTACATTGTATCCTGGCCAGGTAGGCAGGTGCAATGTGGGTATTGAGGCTTGATGTAAAGGTCTAGCTAGACATTAACTAGCTGTAGGCTCTTACAAAACATAGCTGCATCTCAACTAGATTCCTTCGCCTACGGAGCATAATTACATATTAACTAAGTGTAGGCATCCTGCAGAACACAGCTGCATATTGAGTGTGGGTCTTGCTATATTGTCCTATGATGGTAGGCTAGCTAAATGTTTGCCAAGGCTTTTGAAGGCACCCCCACAGGATGCATAGTTTGTGGAGGGGTGGAAGGAGTTAGAGCATTTTTTCATGGTGTTTTGGAGCCATTCTGGATATGTTTTGCTGAGGGATTTGGACCTTTTGAACGTGGTAAGATAGGGAGCTAGCTTTTATTAACCTTTGCACTGTTTTTCTTTGCATTTTCGGCTGGAAGAGGCTGGGGTAGTCTTGCTGGTTTCATTTCTCTGTGTTTGCAGTCTTTTTTCATTGGTCTGCAGGCAAAAATGGGCTGGATTTTTCTTCCTGCTTATGTTTGTACGTTTGCATTTCCCCCCCACCATCGCACTTTGGGTGGGACCAGGCTGGAGTAGTCTTGCTGGTTTATCTTGTCCATGTTTGCATTGCATTGCAGGGGGATGTTCTGGAGAGTGTTCCAGCACTGCAAGCCTTTAAAGTGCATTTTATAAAGAGGTCTGGAACACAAACACACTCCAGCTTTTTGCCTTTTTTCGAACCTCCGGAACAAATTAATTGGTTTCCCATTCATTTCAGTGGGAAACTACGTTTCGGATAACAATTTTTTCGGATAACAAATTGCCTCTGAGAACGAATTAAATTCGTTATCAGAAATACCACTGTATTTGTGAATCGATGGGAAGGACTTCCTTACATTTGATTTTCCTTCCACTCACTTTGTTAGGCGGGAGTTATTCTGCAAATTGAACTCAAAAAAGTAACATTTCTATCCGTCCACCCACCCACCCATCCATCCTTCCTTCCTTCCTCTCTTCTTTCCTTCCATCCACAGCTCATCCCCTTTTAGTTGTGGCTAGAAATATAAATCTTTACCTACCATTTTTCACTAAGGAGAACAAATATTGTAAATCCAAAAATCTTCTGCCAGCTGGGTGAGACTGTAAGATTCTTGGTCCATTTCATTTTGCATTTTGGCACTTTTTTGTGAAAAATGTACAGAAGTGTTTTTATCCAGAAAAACAAAGGAAAGAGACACTTGTATTTTTCTTTTCACACAAAACTTTGATTTTTCTTGGGACGAGGGGAAAAAACCAAACAAGCCAAAACAAAACAAATTAATTTTTTGCGCATGCTTCTGCTGACCCAAAACTTTGAACCAAGTAAAAATGCCGGTCTTTTTTGCTCTCATGGAGGAGTGAAAAGTTTTCCAGTGTTAGCTCGTTTTTTTCCACAGGAAAGTTTTGCTGTGTTGGGGATGAGAAAATTTGCAAGATTTTTTAAATATCCTTAGTTGTGAACCATGAGGACTGTCTTCCACACAGCCAGTTTCCCTTCTCCGGAAAAAGGAGGATGCTCATAATTTGACTTATCCTCCTGGATATACACTTTCCTGGCACTGGTCCTCAAAATGCCAGCACTTACTAGTATCTGCTTGGCAATCTGTCCTCAAGTAACTTCCATTCCCTTGGAGAAGGACTGTGTAAAGAAGATGTGAATCACAACTCTCGCATGGCGGGCAGGAGGGAGGGATATCTGGTGGACAGACATGTGTTTCTCCTGTGTTTATTTGGCGTGTTGGTTTTGTGCGCCGAACGGCACCTGCATCCGCTGTATAGTCTACTTCCCCATGTGTTTGGGTCTCTTGCGATGAACAGTTAAATGGAGCCTTTTTCTATGACTGTACACCACCTCCTGGACACACCTCTGATTCCTGCACTCGAGCAGGAATGGTTTGGATAAATTGCCTAAAACAAGAGTCAGTTTCCACAAGAAACATGTTACTATATTAATATGGTTCTTGTTTTCATATCTCAGACGGACCCGCCTAACTAGCAAAAGGTCATCTCATAGAAGCTTAGAGTCACAGAGTAACAGAGTTTATAGAATCATAGAATCATAGAGTTGGAAGAGACCTCAAGGGCCATCCAGTCCAAACCCTTGCCATGCAGGAAACCCCATCACGGTATTTCCGACAGATGGCCCTCCAGCCTCTGCTTAAAAACCTCCAAAGAAGGAGACTCCACCACCTTCCTTTGTGGCAGCATATTCCACTGCCGAACAGCTCTAACCGTCATGAAGTTCTTCCCAATGTTTAAATGGAATCTCTTTTCCTGTAGTTTGAAACCATTGCCCCGAGTCCTAGTCTCTGAAGCCATGGAAAACAAACCTGTTCCCTCTTCAATATGACATCCTTTCAAATTTTTAAACATAGCTATCATACCCCCCTCAGTCTTCTTTTTGAAATGCTAAACATTTTCAGCTCTGTAAGCCACTCCTTGTAAGACATTTCATCCAGACCTTCAGCCATCCTGGTCGCCCTCCTCTAGATGTTCAAGGTTGTCAACATCCTTTTTAAATTGAGGCACACATAACTGGACAAACGACTCCAGGTGGAGTCTGACCAGAGCAGAATAGAATGGTACTATCACTTCCCTTATAACAGGCATGTCCAAATTCGGCCCTCCAGATGTTTTGGACCACAACTCCCACAGTCCTTTGCCATTGAAAATACAGGCTTGGAATTCTGGGAGTTGTGGTCCAAAACGTCAGGAGGGCAGAAGTTTGGACAAACCTGCCTGCCACTGAGGCCATTAAGTCCACTCTCCTGGAAGTGGCACCCTATGACAGCTCGCTGACTTGGGTGGTTACTTCATGTCCTTCCTCGTTCTGAGATTATGTTCGTTTCATAATAACTTTGTTCGCGGTCACGTGGTCTTGTCCCGGTTCTGTCCCTGTTTCCGTTTATCCACGGGCGTGATTGATGGTATCGTGATCACTGTTACCTCACGTCTTGTTTTGTGACAATATCTGTACTTCCCCGCCTTCGTTCCCCCCCTTTTTTGGTCCGACCTTCCGTTTTTCAATATTTTGATTCTCCGTAACTTTGCCTTTCATGCGTTAAGCAGCAAAGTTCGAGGTTTTATGCCTTCTTATCCCTCTGTGATGCATTGTTTACTTTACGCCATTGGGATTGTACTGGAGAATGCAACTTTCGCACTCCTGCCACTAGATGGAGAATGTGTACGTTGTGTGATGAGCCTTACTTCACGGGCACTTGTCTGGAAACAGGAACCGAGACAAGAGAATTCCCGAGGTAAGGGAGAGGTATGGCTCATCACGCTTAAATCCCAGTTCAGGGGGGCGTGGTCGGGATGAACTCCCACCGTCACGCAATGGAAGTGGAGTAACATTTTCTCGTACCGGTCCCAAGTGTGACCGCGAACCGCGATGAGAGGGATGTGAAGTAACCGTCTTGGAGTGCAAAAAAGTGTATACACCACAAAGCCAGAGCTTGCTAATGTTGCTTCTTTGGACTAAAACTCCCAGGATTCCATGCTGGCTGGGGAGACCCTGGGAGCTGTAGTCCATAGAAATATGAACACAGGGCCTGTGTTGTGTCCTGTAATGAATACACTGCTTCCAGATGTGATAAAGGTCCATGTTCCATAGCTGGTGCTGAAAGAAAATCCAAGCCCTTGTGGCACCATGGTTAGACTGCAGTGCAGCAGCCCAAACTCTGCTCACGGCCTGGGTTTCAATGCTAGCCAGGCCAAGGATGACTCAGCCTTCCCTCCTGCTGAGGTCGGTAAATGGAGTATCCAGCTCACGGGGTGGTGGTGATGTGTACCGTGTTTCCCCGAAAATAAGACAGTGTTTTATATTAATTTTTGCTACCAAAGATGCGCAAGGTCTTATTTTCAGGAGATGTCTTATTTTTCCATGAAGAAGAATACGGTACACATTTATTGTTATCTTATTATCGGGGAGGCCTTATTTTCAGGGGGATGCCTTATATTTCAGCAAGAAGCAAAACTGTAAGTAGGTCTTATTTTGGGGGGATGTCTTATTTTCGGGGAAACAGGGTAGCAGCATGTATAATTACCAGAGCCCAGAGAGTGCTTTAAGTGTTATGGGATGGTATGTAAGCAAGACTCTTTTTGTCTTTATCCATGTTCGGTGTTCAGAATACATGGAGGGGGTCCAGTTTCTCAGACAGAAAATTGATTTATTGATTTATTGATTGATTTAAATTTGATTTAATTTACATTTTTATACTACACCAATTTCCCAGAAGGGACTCTGGATGTTTTACATAAATGAATTAGATACGGCTGCTCTACTTATGAGTTGTTCGACTTACGAGCATGCATTCGGAACAGATTAAATTCGCAAGTAGAGGTGCCACTGTACCAGCAAAAAAATTGGCAGGGAGGTCAAGAAGACGGTGGCTGGGGGTGGGGGGGGGGGAGTTTCCTTGTGCCAATTAGTACATTAGACAAGAAGTGCTAGATGTTCTTCAGAGTCAGCTCACGGTTTTGCATCCAAGAGATGTTGGACAGTGAGTGTCTCTTTCCAGGTGGCTTGGGACGTGATGATGGAGAGTCCATAGGCTGGAGGGAGGGGGCACAAGCCGGAACCTCCCTTTTTAAAAAAGCACTCGAGCACCAGGAGAGAATTGTGTCACCCCGGGCGGTTTCCCGCTGCGACGGAGTTGCCCTGTTGTTCTTTCCGTTCCTAAGCAATTCGCACAAGCACAATTAACTTTGCCCCAAATAGGGATTACATAAGAACAGCTTGCTGTCTCTCTCTCTCTTTTTTTTCTTTTTGGACTGAATCTTTCTAAAATCGCAGGCAGAGAGTTTCTCAGCTGAAAGCAGCTTCCAGATGGGCCCCACCCCACCCGTCAAGGTGGAAGGCTTTGGGTTTGAACCAAGGAAGGCTATTCATTTCAATGCAACTACTTAGGCTCACATCAAAGAGTGTTTAGATTCATCATTGGCATCCTTCAGACTCGAAAGACTATGGTATCATGCCTGGAGTAGAGATCCTAAAAACAGCACCTAGTGTGACTAAATAGACCAATTCGGGAATGGCGGCCTCTACCGCACTGGGGGCAGATGTACTGTTTCCTGCCTGGTCCTCGAGTTTCGTTCTTTCCGTGCCTGCCTCTTTTCCTCTGCCTGTTGGACAAATACCTCTTCAAATTTATGTAGTCCATGCTGTATCTTTTGCCTCCAGACAGTGCGATCGGAGGTCAGGGTTTCCCATCTGTTGAGGTCCATTCCCAAGGCCTTCAGGTCCCTCTTACAGATACAGTAACCCCCCGCCGATCGCAGGGGTTAGGGACTGCGATATGCGGAAATGGGTGGAGGGGGCGGGGGGCATCTTACCTCCCCCCCGCTGCCTGCCCGCGTGGCCCGAGCCTTCCCGGGGGAGCCTGGTTGAGCGGCGCGGACCGACCCAATCGCTCGACGCCGCCCCTCACGGCTGCCCCGAGGCTTCTCGGGGGTGCGTGGGAGGGTGGCGTGAAGTGACTCGATCGCCCCTCCGCCGCCCTCCTTCGCCCCCCGCCCCCCACGGTGTAGTTACTGCGATCCCGTGATGTGGCGGGGCTGTGGTACCTGAACCGCGAAATGGCGGGGGGGTGTCACTGTATCCTTATACCGCAGCTGTGGTCTCCCTCTGGGGCGCTTTCCCTGCACTAGTTCTCCGTATAGAAGACCTATGTGTTTAGATTAGCTGTTTGGTAAATCAGATGATGACTGGAATGGAGGCTGCGGGGGAGGGGGGTTGCAAAAGACCTCCTGCGTGTGGGGAAATCAGGGTGCGCAGAGGGTCAAGGCATTTCCTGACTGAGTCCAATCTGCCCATCAAGCCACACGTGAAGCAATTCAATTTTAGGAGGGGAAGGGGAGTCTTACATTCCTGGGCAGCAAGAAGGGAACAAAAAGACATATTTTGGACTTATACAACATGCCATGGGCTCACCCATTTCGTAGGCAGGAGACATTTTCCAAACAGGGGATTTCATAGCCGCCTTGAATCCCCTTATTATTGGGAGTCAGGCAGCCTATGAATAAGACAAACAAAGAATGAAATAAACCCTACCTGACTTATGTCATGCACAAAGGATGGCCATGTTCACTAGTGAAAGAGCCTCCTTTTTTGTGATAGACGTTAGCTAGGATCCCCGCTTTTATTCACAGGTGACAAGTCATTTTCCCTTCAGGTACAGTGGTACCTTGGTATACAAGTACCGTGGCTGATGAGTGTTTTGTAAAATGAGCAAAATGTCTAAAAAAATTTGCTTTGCTTTGTGAGCAGTGTCTCCAGTGCTCGTTTTGCAATCATGACCTGGCTGACCTCCTCCTCCTCCTCCTCCTCCTCCTCCTTCTCACTGTCACTGCCGCCATTTGGGGATGGCACCTGAATGTGACTGGAAGTTGCCTCCAGGGCTTAGCAGTGGACCCTTACTGACTGGAAGTGGCCTCTGGGCCACTTCCTGTGAAAAGAGCCTTCGGATTTTGTCGCAGGCCAGGTGATGGCTGGTGTTGGCTTCCCGCCTTAGCTGCAGGCCCGTCAGTGCCCGTTGGTGGCCTCTGGCCCACACCGTGGGCCACGGCCGCTGGGTACTGACTGCTGCAGGCAGAAGCTCCCATATATCAAAGCAAATTTCCCCATAGGAAATGATGGAAACAAGGTCCCCAGAACGAATCATTCGAGTTTCCATCACAGCAATACCTCGTAAGACGAATGCCCCTTAAGGCAAAAAAAAATTCGTAAGACGAATGAAATGTTCAGGAATAGGAAAACCTCGTAAGACAAATTTTCCTACGGGATGCTTCACAAGACGAATTCAATGCATTCCTACGGAAAACCGCATTAAACCTTGTTTCATTGGATGAATTTTTCGTAGGATGAATTGACTTGTAGAACGAATTAAATTTGTCTTAAGAGGTACCACTGTATTTCCTATGGGGAAATTTGCTTTGATATGCGAGTACTTTTTTTGATGAGCACGCTTCTACAACAGATTATAATCGTAAACCAAGGTACCACTGTATTTGTGTTAGGCAGAATCCTGACCAGCATCCTGCCGTGTAGTTCTGTCTCCACAATGGAAATGATGCCTCTTGCAGTGGAAAGATATTGCTAAATAAATAACAAAACAAGAGCCACTTTAAAAAAAAAGGGGGGGGGCTGACTCACCTGATAGATAGGGAGTTATGTCCCCCCCCCCCAAAACCAAGAAAGGAATTTGTTAATTTGGGCTATACTGTGACTGCCAATGGTGCCATTCCTGTTTTTATTTATTTATTTTATTTATTTATTTATTTATTTATTTATTTATTTATTTATTTATTTATTTATTTATACAACCTATATGCCGCCCACTATCCAAAGGTCTCTCGGCGGCTTACAATCAAAGAATTAAGACAGTTATAACAACAAATACCAATAAATAATTAAAACAACAATAAAAACCTTACACTAAAATCATTACACTAAAAATGCCGTCAGAGGACCCAAAGCAAAGTGTTCTGCTTATATACCGCCCCATACCACTACAAGTAGTCTCTGGGCGGTTTACAATTTTGATTACAGTGTGCAGGCTACACATTGCCCCCCCAGCAAGCTGGGTACTCATTTTACCGACCTCGGAAGGATGGAAGGCTGAGTGAACCTTGAGCCTGCTACCGGGGATTGAACCCAGGTCGTGAGCACAGTTTTACCTGCAGTACAGGCATTTAACCACAGTCTATGTTGTATCAATTAAAAAACTTCTGGAACAGGAAGGTTTTTACCGGGCGCCGAAATGTCATCAATGTTGGTGCCTGGCGGATCTCACTTGGGAGGGCATTCCATAGCTTGGGGGCAGCTGCCGAGAAGGCTACAAGCCATCCCTCTCACCTCCTTGAGGGATGGCTCTTTCAGGAGGACTGCCCCTTGGCTCAATCTTAATTGCTGGGTAGGTTCATATAGAAGGAGGCGGTCCTTCAGGTATCTAGGTCCTAAGCCTGTTGCACAAGTAGAGGTGTGAACCAGAGATGGGCATTTACTGTGGGGTTGTTGGGTTGGCACAGTTCAGAGGGTCTGGCCCACAGGGGTAGGGCAGGCACCCTGGATTCCACACCCCACCGCCTCTTCCCACAGGCACCCCATCAGAAAGAGTGCAGTGGGCATCCCTGCCCCACATTCTCCTCCTCTGAGTGGTTGCCTACGGGAGGAGGCCAGGGCAATGGAACCCAGGGCACCCACACAAAACCCGTGGGCTTAATCCTCTGAACGAGGCTGACGTGCCAACCCATGGCAAGCAGGGATCTTTATGGAACAGAGTGGTGTTGATTTGTTGTGTTTGTAGTCCTTGGTTCAGAAAAGAAACTTTTGGATTGTGAGTCCCATGATTGGCTAACCAGCAGCGGACATGCTGGTGAGAAGACAGTCTCATCCAAACTTCGGCCCTCCTGATGTTTTGGACCACAACTCCCAGAATTCTAAGCTTAGATTGCCAATGGCAAAGGACTGTGGGAGCTGTGGTCCAAAACATCTGGAGGGCTGAAGTTTGGACATGCCTGGGTGCCCTAAACACATCCAATCTCACCTGATTTCGGTAGCTAAGCAGGGTCGATCCTGGTTAGTACTTGGATGGGCGACCACCAGGGATGCAGGTTTGACCGTATCACCCCCATCCAGGCTCACTTGCATTGGTTGCCCGTTGCCTCCCGAATAAGGTTCAAGGTGTTGGTTTTGGTTTACAAAACCCTCCATGGCTTGGGTTCTGACTCCTGATTATCTGGCAGAGCGTATCTCCCTACGATCAGAGCTGGCCCGACCTACTCGATCCTCCATAGCTCTCTCGGTCCGGGGGGGGGACACCCCCAGAGAGGCCCGTAAGGTAGCAACGCGTAAACGGGCCTTCTCGGTGGCCGGCCTGGCTCTCTGGAATAAACTATCAAGCGAGATACGCCAGGCTTCTTCTTTGGCATCCTTTAAAAAAGCGGTTAAAACCTGTTTAGGGATGCCTTTGGCGATCGCTAGGGTTTGGTTCACTGTTGTTGTTTTGTACTTATTATAAGTAGTTCTAAGCCTCTTGCCCATTACTATTATTATTATTTTGTTGCTGTTCAGTATTTTCCATTTTATTTTATTATTATTGTCTTTCCATCGATTATTATTATTCTGTGATCTCTAGTGTTTTTATGTGAACCACCCAGAGTTCCCTCCAGGAAATTGGCGCAGTATATAAATATATAAATAAATAAATACCAGCTGCTGTAGGCGCCTGGAGTAGGAACTGGCAAACCACTCCAGTATTCGTGCCAAGAAAACTCTAGTCGTGGGATTTCCCCCCCCCCTCAGTGCACTAAATTGCTAAAACTGTCGGCTGCAAAGTCGGCCGCTCGGCGGTTCGAATCCCGGGTGCCACGCAGCGGAGTGAGCTCCCGCTGATAACCCCAGCTCCTGCCAACCTAGCAGTTCGAAAGCATGTAAATGCAAGTAGATAAATAGGTACCGCCGTAAAAAGCGGGAAGATAAAACAGTGTTTCCTTGCAGCCATACTGGCCACATGGCCATGGAGTTGCACAACACTGGCTGTTTGGCTTGAATACAGAGATGAGCACCCCCCCCCCAGAGTCAGACACGACTACCAGGCATGTGCAGGGGAAACCTTTACCTTTTAATTGCAGCTTTTAAAGGAACACTGCCATCTTGTTTCTTGAAAATAATTAAACAGAAGCTGAAATCCCCTGACTCGGCAGAGTAAGTGCTACTCAAATAGGCCCACGGAATCGGTAAGGATTTGATAAGGCTATTCCTCTCTTAAGTTGTGTTGATTCAAGTGGGGCCACTCGGATTGTTACTTAAAGCAAAGCAAAAGCACTCAAAATATTAGCAACTTTTTGGTTACTTTATTACTAGTACCCAAAAGGATCACCTGGTCTATTTTTGTATTTGTTTTTGTGATGGCTACACAGCTCCCCAACTTGTTTTGCTACCAAAGCAAGGTGTAATGCTTATACTGTATACCACTGCATAGTGCTTAAAGCCCTCTCTGAGCCGTTCATCACTCTCATACCCAGTGAGCAGGGTACTCAGTTGATCAACCTCAGAAAGATGGGAGGGTGAGTCAACCTAGAGCTGGCTACCTGAGCCCAGTATCCAACTCAAGTTGTGAGCAGAGTCTTGACTGCAGCCCTGCAGTTTAACCACTACTATGTCATGCTTTGATCCAACACGGCTTATGGAGGAGATGATTCATAGAATCATAGAATCATAGAATCATAGAGTTGGAAGAGACCTCAAGGGCCATCTAGTCCAACCCCCTGCCATGCAGGAACCCCCATCACAATATTTCCGACAGATGGCCATCCAGCCTCTGCTTAAAAACCTCCAAAGAAGGAGACTCCACCACCCTCCGTGGCAGCATATTCCACTGCCGAATAGCTCTAACTGAAATGAAGTTCTTCCTAATGTTCCCCAAATTCCTAGTGGGCCTACTTTAATGTGATTTATTATGCCTAGCAACATGGTTTCAGCCGCTTGTTTGGGTTAACGCTTGAAAACATTTGAAGACTATCAACAACTGGACTGTGATACAAACCATAATTCCTTCCCACCAGTGTTGTCATTGCTTCAGGACTCTCAGGCATGACCACACACCAGCACAGGAACCATGTGGCTAAGAAGTCCTCTACCACCATGTAGTACAGTGGAACCTTGACTTGCATCATTAATCCGTTCCGGAGGTCTAGACGTAAGTCAAACATGCCTTAAGTCAAACGAACTTTTCCCATAGAAAGTAATGGGAAAGTGGATTAATCCGTTCTAGATGATGAAAAAGACCCCCGGAAACAGCAATTTAACATAAATTTGACTGGGATAGGAGATTCCTTCTGGGGATGTAAATGAAATGTCTCTTCAAAGAGAGGAGGAGGCAGTGGAATTATAGTCCACAAGTTATATGCCTCCACTTTTTAATGTTCATAGTAACAATGTCTAACATTTAAGTTTTACTGATTTTTAACCTGACGTTCCAAGTTCTGAACAACCCTATGCTTACCATTAGAGTCCTACAACTGTACAGCTCCCCAACTAAAATGGTTCCATTGTGGACCAGAATTCTGCAGCCAGATTTTTTACAAGACTGAGCCGACTGTCTAACCAGCGAGGCCAGCCCCGAGTTCCCGGCCCTTCTTCTCCTCCGGCGGCAGCGGCGGCTTCGGCAAGGCCGAGGACCAGCTCCAGGTGCTCTGAGCTGGCCTCGCCGAAGCCGCCACTGCAGGAGGAGAGGAAGAAGGCAGGAGCAGTTTGGAGGCGGCAGCCGCGATGCTGGGTTGTGGCTGCTGCCGAATTCCGGGGCCTTGTGCCGGGGCTCCGAGATGTAAGTCAAAGCCTGCGACTCAAGTCAAAAAGGCCCCTTCTTGCAGCAAGTCAAATATGCTGCAAGTCAAGCAGTATGTAAGTCAAGGTTGCACTGTAATAGGAAAGGCCGCCCCCATGACTGTAACAAGAGCAAAACAGTTGCAGCTACACCACAGAAGGAATGGCATTACTATCCTAATGCAATGCAGTTGTAGCATAGTTAATAGAAAAAAGTAACAATTACAGTAAGACCCCTGTATCCACTGATTCAGTTATCCACGGTTGGCAGAGGAAAAAAAATTAAATAATTCAGCAGCCACAAAGCACGCTATTGTCACTAACAGCTGCTGTAAAGCAAGCTATTGTCACAAATAGCATCTGTAAAGCTAGCTACTGTCAGGAAACAGCAGTTTGGGGGTGGGTGGGCAGGCGTTCTCTTTTATCCATGGTTTTCATTATCCACGGGAAGGCCTGGAACCAATCCTCAGCGGATACAGGGGTCGTACTGTATACATAACTAGTTGTTTGTAACTAGTTACAATTACAAGTAATTAATAATTGAAACGAATAGCATCCAAGCTTTGGAAATGATACCAATGCCATGGCTTGGTTTCGTTACTAGCTCCTTTAAAGCCTGGCAGTAGAAACACATTTGTACAGCTCTCTGTGGTGGTAGTAGAATGAGCTAGGCATGCTTCTCACCGGGAAGGTGCCTCTACAGAGAAGGCCCTGCTTCTAGTAGAAATCCATCTGGTCTTAGATAGGGAAGGGAATTTAAAGAAAAGAGCATGAGGTGGAGCATTAGGAACAGGCAACAGAGCAGATCTTACAGCTTGAGGCTGTGTTACTTTTCGACATGGTCAACTTAGTACAAGTTGGCCTTAAAAAAAAATATCAGTTTTTACAGGCAAATATTGCGTTTGTTTGCACACGAGGGAATCGCCGTGAAAGCAAGACTCTGTCCGGAGTTGGTTAATTGCACAAGGAGACAGTTCTTGGTGGCCTTCCGCAGCCCTTTGCCAAACAGTTTATGAAATTCTCATCCAACTATATATTTGGAAATCATAAATAAGAAAGTATTTGGGCAGCGCTCATGATCACATGTGGCTTATAAATTTTCACACAGCTGTCATGTCTCCTTCCCAAGCCAGCGCCACCGTGTTGAGAATTAGCAGAATTCCATGTAGACCAGCAAAAAATAAATTAATAAATTAAAAATTAAAAGGGGGGGGAGGGGGAGAATCCAGTTTCCACATATTTTGCCAGGAGATAACAAGGCAGTCCGATCTAGTTTGAAATGTAAACAACAGGATCGAGCTAGATGGAATAGGGCGGCCGTCTTTGCCCTTTCCCATGTCTGCTGTGTTCTCACCTCTAAAATAGGGACCACGTCAGGACTCCTTCAGACTGGGACTGAGAGAATCACCCATGCTGGGATTCTGGGGGTTGGGGGTTAAAAAAAGAAAACAACCCAAACTGTTCTCAACTGAGGTATTTTTGTTGTAGGGCTGAAGGTGACTGTGGGTGAAGGGAGCTAACGCTGGCTCCTGTTTCACTTTGCACTCCTGGGTCTTTGGGCCTTTTCACACGAACCCTAAACTCCGCGGCAAATGGCTCCCAGCTCCGGAGCTTAAAATTGTTACCCCACCAGCTCCGGAGTTTACAGATAATTAAGTGCGACCACGCCCACCTAAGCGCGTCCCAGCGCACTTTTCAGGTACCTCCTCTCTGGAGGTGAAAATTCCTGATGCGGATATAACAGTAGTGACTGCCCAGCTCTCCTTGCTTCTGTTTGTTCTTTTTTTGCCCCCCGCCCCTTTAAGAGATCTGAATGCAGTGCCGGGAGCAAAGTGAGATGGCAGAACTGAGGTGAGCGGCATTCTTTTCTTCCTTTTTTTCTCCCTCACCTCACGCAGCCAGCAGCCAGGAGTGCGGAGGGGGTGGGAACGCAGGAACAGCGACAAACCCCTAAGATCTCTGGTCCGAATTTAAGTGGCCAGCGGATCTTAGGGGTCATGTGAAAAGGCCCTTTGTTGCTCTAAACTAGTGGTTCTCAACCTTTGGGTCCCCAGATGTTCCTGGACTGCAACTCCCAGAAGTCCATTTGAACATTAGGAAGAACTTCATGACAGTTAGAGCTGTTCGGCAGAGGAAGATGCTACCACAAAGGAGGGTGATGGAGTCTCCTTCTTTGGAGGTTTTTAAGCAGAGGCTGGATGGCCATCTGTCGGAAATATTGTGATGGGGTTCCTGCATGGCAGGGGGGTGGACTAGATGGCCCTTGAGGTCTCTTCCAACTCTATGATTCTATGATTCTTCATCACTAGCTGAGCTGGCTAGGATTTCTGGGAGTTGCAGTCCAGGAACATCTGGGGACCCACAGGTTAAGAACCACTGCTCTAAACCCTCTTCTGCGCAGCTTGACCCTAGCTTGGTCTCATGCTATCTTTTACTGAGGGCAGTCCTCTGCTAGGAGGGTGTCTTGATACGCCCCCTGAAGTGGCCTAGCCTGGGTTTCCAGCACCCAGAGCACCTGGGACAAGGCAAGTGTTGTGGGTTATGGGCCATATACCCCCATGCAACATGTGGCCATGGTGGGAGAGGCCCTCAAGGGAATCATGGGAGAATGCACCCACCCCAGGTGGCACTGTGCAGTGGCCAGGGAGCCATTCGGGGTCGTCACTGGTAGCCCATAGCTGAAGCGGGTCTGGTGCCCCCCTGGCAGCATAGACTCAGACTGCCAGGAGGGATGTGTGCAAGGAACCAGTATGGGAGCCACCAGGTGAGTTGGCCGGGGAGCCCCTAAGAATTCTGTGTCCAGGGCAACCACCCCTCTTCTCCCCCTCCAGAATATGCCACTGCCTCCATATGAAAGAGTGTCCCAGTCTGAGTCTAGTATAAGATCAAGAGCGACAAGGAGGGAAATGAAGAGTCTTGAAGCTTCTTCACCTGAATTGCAGAATTGCAGATTTGGCAATTAAACCATCCTTCCCCAATCGAATAGAATGCATTGTAATTCTGTTGAAAGGTTTTTTAAAATTCTAATTTAGTAATTAGCACATGCAAATGCTTGCAAAGAGGCGTCCTCTTTAGTCCTGATGTATTTTTTTTTAATGATGCATTTTCTCTTTTAATTTTTGCTCATGCAAAAGTGGCCACCTTCCCTGGGTGACTTCTGATATCCAAGGCAATTTAGGAGAAAAACCTTGCAAAACAGAAGCATGGTGGGAGGGCTCAGCCCCTCTCACCAGCTAGTTCGTGATGTGCCAAAAACTTCTAATAACTGTTATGTGCCAAAACTTGTAGTGACCATAATAGGGCTTTCGAGTGAGATATTTAAGGAGTGGTTTTACCCATTTCAACCTCACCCATCCCAGGAATTTTCTTGGCAAATTGGTGTCCGAGTCCGCTATTTTTTATGTTAAAATAAAACCCTTTCCCCCATTGTAGACATGGATGTGGTACAGCAGTAGTCACACAATTAATAATGCTTTCTTGGGAAGCTCTTCTCTTGTCTCTTACCAGGCCTTTAAATTAGAAACCTGAGATGTTGCTTTCACAACTAGGAACCTGAGACATGGGTTTATGTAGTATCAGAACCATAGCCCATCTAGTCCAATATTGTCAACTCTGGCTGGCATCAGCGGTCTAAGGTGTGAGATAGGATTCTTTAGCAGTGATACTTGAGGATTCCTTAAATTCTCCCCCTCCAGTTAATAAGGCCTGTGCAGCTTGGTGTCTGAAATCAGATAAAGGCACATTGTGTTCAGAGTACACAATGAGACATCAGTTTGTGCCATTTCCCCACACTCATATTCTTTTTGTGTGGAAGGGGGCTCAGGGGACTAAGGCTCTGAAAACTGTTGGCTGCAAAGTCAGCAGCTCAGCTGTTCGAATCCCGGGTGCCATGCAGCGGAGCGAGCTCCCGCTGATAACCCCAGCTCCTGCCAACCTAGCAGTTCGAAGGCATGTAAATGGAAGTAGATAAATAGGTACCGCGGTAAAAAGCGGGAAGGTGAAACAGTGTTTCCTTGCAGCCATGCTGGCCATGGACTTGCACAACACTGGCTCTTTGGCTTGAATACGGAGATGAGCATTGCCCCTAGAGTCAGACACGACTAGCACGCATGTACAGGGGGAACCTTTACCTATGGTGCAACATTGTCCCAGCCCTGCTTTGACCCACAGCTAAGGTTGGCCTAACTTGAGATCTGTCAGCATTGTTGAATTACAGCCCGCAGCAGGGGCCTTCTTGTCGGTGGCACCCTGGACAAGCTGGAGCCTGCTTCCCCTTCCCATTCGGCTCCTTCCTCTGTTTTCATCATTTACAAGCCAGTGTCTAGTGGTTCCCGCAGCCATTTTACATCCTTCTTAAGTC
This sequence comes from Phrynocephalus guinanensis, assembly GCA_037367245.1. Classification (NCBI taxonomy): domain Eukaryota; kingdom Metazoa; phylum Chordata; class Lepidosauria; order Squamata; family Agamidae; genus Phrynocephalus; species Phrynocephalus guinanensis. The sequence goes on from CM074735.1 coordinate 132,581,291, forward strand.
TAAAACTGAGGTGGACATTTCAGATAAATTGGGGTGAGTGACTTCAGCCAGGCCTAGATTTTCAGTCTGTCTGGCAGGCCAGGCACGGGCTGTGCTTCCCTGTTTATTTATTTTTAAAGCCAACTGGCATATTTACTGCTTCTTAATTAGGACAAGAGACAAGAAGAAATAAATCCTAAAAAGTTTTCAAGAGAAGGAAGTAAATGTTCCAGTTGGACGCTTCTTGTCAGATTTTTTTTTTCTAAAAAAAAATGAGGTCCAAATAAACACAATTAATTAATTGATTAATTTACTGCATTTCTATACCACCTTTCTCTGGTTAAGGTAATTCAAGGCAGGCCACACATTATTAAAGCAAGCAGAAATCCAAGCAAGATACAGAAATCATTAGAAAGTTACTAACCATGGGCATGCATTTTAGAAGGAAAAGTGCTGAATTGCAATGACTGACTGAACAACTTCAAATAAAAATAAATTAAACATCTCCCATCCCCAGCAAAGCTTAGAAAGTGCCTGGAAAGCGGCACCAGCGGATTGAACTGCTAGTTTGCAGTATTTTAAAACTTCATTATTTTGCTTGGAAGCAATTAAAAATGTCAGTGGATGCAGCCCACAGTCTGCCTGATGGGCCATCTCTGAGGAAATATGTTAAATATTAATTGAAAACCGTTTCTTCTGCTCCACGTGTCTATGTATGTTTAACTGAGGATGTTTTGTTTTTAATGAGTACATTGATTGTGTCTGCATTTTGTAGCTTGTTTTATCGTTTCAGCGTGTATTTAGGCTGTAGAATAATGTGTGTTAGTCCTGTAACAGGGAAGGGGTTGATCAATATGTAAGTTATTAAAATATACTTAATTGAAGCAATGAGGACTGGGAGGCAGGGGGAATAAACTGTTCATAAAATGCTCTCCACAGAAACCTCCATCTTCTTTTTAACATTTAATTTTTAGATGCTAGGGAGTAAACAAAGCTCTTTTTTTATTTTCTGTCCAAGAGTGATTTGACTTTAATTTTTGTGAAACTGTGGTTCTCCATTGCTCTTTTACCTGCTGCTTTCACAAGGACGTCCCTGCTGTTAGTACTTTACGCTAGTATTTTAGTCCCAGTGTCAAATGTTTAATGATTCCAGGAGCACCTACTGCCTGAGAACTTGCCCAGCTTGAAATGAGCAAATAGGTGTTCAATAAAAGTGCCTTGAGTCCGTCGTAGGTGGCCAACGACCAGTTAATTCCTGGTATAGCTCCCTGTGCTGGAAGGCATGGCTGCTGTGTAGCTTGGGGTCGGGAGTTCAAATCCCTACTAGGGCCTTCCAAGAGACAGATAAGAACATAAGAAGAGCCATGCTGGATCAGGCCAAAGGCCCATCTAGTCCAGCTTCCTGTATCTTACAGTGGCCCCAACAGATGCATCTGGGAGCTCAGGAGACAAGATATTTGTCTCCTGATACCACTTCCCTGCATCTGGTCCTTGAAGTACCCTGTTCTTTTAAGCCTGGAGATTGCACATTCCCACTGTAAAAGCGTGGGGTTTAGTGATTTCAGCAAGTGATTTCAGCTCTGTGACATAGTAGGCTGGAGACAGCTTCTATTGTAACAACTCTTTATTCAGAGGAAGAACAAGACTGAGGGACTGGGGAGAGGGAGCTACATTTATAGGAACGAGGACAGGCTAGGAAAAGATACATTTTGGAGGGAACAATTACAAGCAATCACAAAGCTGCATGGCTTTGGGTTGGAAACAAATAGGATTGAGGCCTTCCAATGCAGCAACTTGAAATAACCAATAGGCCTGTTCCCTTTGGAACAGGAAGGCAGTTACTTCAACATAAGCAATTACAGATAATAGGAATACAGATCAATACACAACACCCACCATGGTTTTTAACCTGTGATGGACTTTTCCTCCAGGAATCTGTCAAATCCCCTTTTTGAAGGCATCCAGGCCAGATGCCATCACCACGTCCTGTGGCAGGGAGTTCCACAGACTAACAACATGCTGGGTAAAAAATATTTTATTTTGTCTGTTCTCACTCTCCCAACCCTCAATTTGAGTGATCTGCAAAGGTGATCCAAGGCATACGTGTATGATGGGGCCAAATGAAAGCTACCTGGTCATCCCACAGCGCCACCAGGAAGAAGGAGATGTAAACCACTTCTGAGGAATTTGTGCCTAAAAACCTTGGAATGGTGGCCATAAATCTGAATTATCTCTTTGCAATTTATTATTAATGGCCACCTCTTTCATGGGATATTGTCAAATACCCTACAGTGCAGAGGGGCCGCCAGATTTCATTTAGACAAGTAAATCAAATATCTTGCTAGGACTCCTTCCTTCACATGAGACATCTTTCCTTCTGGAGATCATATATTTGTCAGAAACAAAACTTTTGAAAGGCTCTTTTATAATTATTACAACTGCTGGATAGCTCAGTGATTTTAGCTCTCTGTCTGCAGAGCCAAGAAGTTCGGTTCTCCATTGGGCCTCCATCCAGAGGCTGGACTCGACCCATAAGGTCCCTTCCAGTTGTTGTTGTTGTTGTTGATGATGATGATGGTGGTGGTGGTGGTGGCGGTGATGATGATGATGATGATGATGATGATGATGATGATGATGTGATGATGATGATGATGATGATGTCGATGACTATTTCTTTGTTTATTTATTTATTTATTTATTTATTTATTTATTTATTTATTTATTTAATGAGTACTTTTACCTCACCTTTCTCCTTGGAAAAGGGCCCAAGGTGGCTGACAATAATGAGGATGGAAAGAAGTTGGGGGATGGATGGATGGGTGGCAGAAACTTGAGAACTGTTCTTGTATCATTCCCTGCGATATTAAAAAAAATGTCCTATCCTGTCACCTCTCCTGCAGCCGCTCCCAGCTTCCTGGAGAAAAGACTTGAGCCCCTGCTTGCCAAAGTGGCATATTTCCAGGAAAAGGAAGGGGATTTACACCGGAACTACAACGACCGTGCATATCACAGCTCTGAAGACTTTGTCCGAGATGACAGCCACCTAGGTATGCCGGGGGCTTTTGCAGGTCAACAGTGGGTACGTCTGTGTTGGTGTGTAAGGCGAAGGGTTAAAGAGTTGGTGTGTAAGGCGAAGGGTTAAACCCCCAAGGATCCAAATACACTAGATAGATAGATAGATAGATAGATAGATAGATAGATAGATAGATAGATAGATAGATAGATAGATAGATAGATAGATAGGAAAGGAAGGGAAGGGAAGGGAAGGGATGGGATAGATAGATAGATAGACAGACAGACACACACACACACACACACACACACACACACACACACACACAAAGTTTGTGGAGTTTGTTGAGCAGGTGTATGCTCCCTTCCCAGAACTACCCAGAATTCTAGAAGGTTAGGTTGTAATGTGCAAAGCAACAATAAATGTGCAAAGTTGTTCATTGTTTGTAATTGATATTGAAAACAGAACGCAGCATTTTCCTGTCTCAGAATGTTGACCACATGGGGACAGAAAGCTAAAGCCGCCTTAGTCACAACTAGAACAGGCGTGATCGCTCAGTGGTTTAGGTGTCTGGCTGGGGAGCCAGAGGGTGGGAGTTTGACCCCCCCCACACACACACACACTGTGCCTTCGGGGAAAAGAGCCAGCCCAATTGGCCTTGGGCAAGCTGCATAGTCCCAGGGCAGCCTCCGAAGAAGGGGAGCGATAAACCACTTATGTGTATTGTCTACCTAAAAAAACAATGAGTTAGAATTAAGTTGACAGCATGCTATGATTATTAGAACAGCTCCAGTCAAATTACTGGACGTTCATGTGATTATGAGCCAGGAAGTCCCATTAATTCCTATAGGTCTTTAGACTGATGAAGCTGTTTGGATGAGCAGCGAAACATATTTGAAGGACTGCCACACTGAAGGTGGAGTCGGCTTGTTTTTTTGAGAACTCAGGAGAAAATAACCAGCAGTCGTGGAACCAAGCCACAAGAAATAATATTTCGACTAAACTTTAGGAGGAATGTCCAAATCAGGAGACATGCAGTGGAACCAAGAACCTAGGAGGGTGATGGACTCTCCTACACCAGAGGTTTTTGAGCAGAGGTTGGAGGGCTACCTATCAGAGATGCTTTATTTGTGGTTTCCCCGCAGCGCAACGTCATCCACATTAAGATCCCCCCACTTTCCTGGCATGGCTGGCAAAAAGGACAGTGAAAATGCTCTGAACTTTGCAGGAACTGTCCAGAGTGCTGAAGCCTACCCACCAAATCAATTCAGCACCATAGATAGTTCTTGCAAAAGTCAGGCTAAGCCCCGAGGGCCAATGCACCATCCCATGCATGTATGGGGTGGCCAGTGAAAATGGTAAATAGCATTGCTATGTGGACATAGGATTAAAACACAGCCTTAATAGCGCCCAAAATCTTGTTGCTTAGTGTAAAAGCAAAAGCAAAGCGTTCTGCTTATATACCACCGGATAGTCCTTAAAGCACTCTCTGGGGAGTTTACAGTTTAATTGTACCACCTACACATTGCCCCCCCCCGCCCGCAAGCTGGGTACTCATTTTACTGACCTCGGAAGAATAGAAGGCTGAGCGAACCATGAGCTGGCTTCCTGGAATTGAACCCCAGGTCGTGAGCACAGTTTTAGCCTCAGTATAGCAATTTAACCACTGCACCGTGAGTGTAGTAAGACAGGCCTATTCCAACTGCAATCTACTATGCTAAAGTAAGTAGCAATTAAGTGCAAGTCCATTTTGATCAGTAAAATGTGTGAAGGAGCTGGTTTAGCAGATCCCCAGTTGATGCCATGGGTCTACTCTAGTGGAATTCGCTGTGGTGAGCTATTGGATTTTGGCCAGTATTTCATGCCATTTAAAAAAAAAAATCTGGATCATGTGGATGTTGGTGTTACCATGATAAGACATGTGGGTCTGGTTGTGTACATGAACACGTGGGCTGTTAGAAGTGTGTATTTCAGGATGTATATTGCGGGAGATGAGGAGAGAGTCGGTGACCCTCTTTGGGGCAGAGACAACAACTCAGATCTTTACATATGGACTCCACTGTTGTATGACTTTACACTGCCTTGTTCTAAAATGTTGGGAAGAGGAGTTATCTTTAGTCTAACAGACAGTCCTGCTTTGCTTTCATCTTAAAAAGGGATCCCACATTTAAGAAGAGGCTTATTAAAAAGCAGTGACTGTAAAAATATAGAAATTATCTCTGGTTTCGGAAAGGAAAGAGCTGTAGACCGGGAGAAGAATCAGCATGTTTCTGGAGAGAAAGAGGGCCAAACGAAATGGAAGAACATTTAGAGTAGAACCTAGCCCCAATGGGGAAGGTAGCACGGGTGAAGTAATGTGGATAAGAGAAATGAATTAATGTGCAGCTGTGTAAATGTGTTTTTGATTTGGTTTAGGTTGTTTAAATAAATACATAAATAAATACATAAATGGGATCCCTTCTTTTCCCTTCCCAGAATTTGTGGCCCTGCTGACAGGTAGTGTGGAGCCATGGGCAGCAGAAACCAGTGGTGTAGCAAAAGGCAGGTTCACCCTTTTACGCTCTCACTTGCTGTTCTCCGTCTACTATGAGAGGTAGGTGAGTCCCTTAAGCGCAACCTGATATACCTCCCAGGGAGGTTGACTGTGGCTTTTAGAAAACCAGGGCATCTCTGTGGACACTGTGACTGCATTCAGAGCCTCAGCCAACCGGAAATTGCGGCAAATCCGGTTTAGAATAAAGACTAGCCAGAGCTAGCCCTATATATTTTTTTTCTGCCTGAGGCAAAGGACGAGATGGCAGCTCCTAATCTGCACTGCAGGAGGTGAATCCTAGACAAGAATCCAGAGTAGAGACAAAATGGCAGTTCGTCCTGCCTTGTGGTTCCTCAAAGATGCTAAGCCACAAGATTTGGCCTCAGCAAATGATGAACCACAAATCGGTTCACCAGAGCTTAAAAACAAAAAACAGAACTGAGATGCCCACCCCACCCCATTCCCACTCCGCCGTCCCTACCTTTTGGCAGCCATGGCCTCCCTTGCCACCATCACAGCCTCCGTCACTGTCACTGGGACTGCCACAGACTCTTCCCATGGCCACTGAGGCCACCGCCATAATCATGGATACAGGGATTGCGGTGGCTGCCATGTCCTCCAATGGAGGTCTTCCATCTCGGCCGCCAGGGCCTCCAAGATGACCACTGGGGCCACCAAAGCTCTGATTGGGGCCGACAGGACTACAAACACCATTGCAGCTGCCGGGACCTCCTACGTGGCCATCGTAGCCACTGGGTCCTCCATTGCGGCCACTGCGGCCCCTATTGCCATTGAGGCCGGCACAGCCTCCATCACCACCAACGCAGGCCATGATGGCCAAGTAGGCCATGGCAGTGATGTAGTCCATGGTGACACAGATAAGGTAGGGACAGGGCAGTGGGAACAGGAGTGGGGTGGTAGTCTGGGAGGGACAGGGGTATTGTGTGTTTGTGCGTATGTCTATGGGTTTTAGGAAGAGATAAAATCAAGGAAATATTCATCCCTTTGTCTTCATCAGGGTCTCTGGCACTAATGAATATTACAGGATGAATATTTAACAAATTTGGGAATATTCATTCGATACTGCAATCCCTTTTTCTGTTCATCCCCATCTCAATCCAGAGTTTACAGTCCAGTCCTGATCTCTCCATCCAGAGGGCAGTAGATGATGAAACCCAGTGGGCTTATATTGCTTCCTTCATCATCCTCTTTTTTGCTTCTTATTTTTGTTGTTGTTGAGGATCTCTCTGTCCAAATGTTTAAAAGCTGTTTCTAAACCCTTTAAATCTGCTTTTGGATGGTTTTAAATTGCGATGAACGTTCTTAGTTTTTGATTTTGCTTTTCTCTGCTTTTGCATGTTTTTCATCTGCCTTGAATGTTATCAATCTGTTCTTGATTTATAATATATTGTTGTAATCCATCTTGGGATCCCTCTCATTGGTGGAAGTATGATGAACGTGTGCTTCAAATTATAAAATAATTATTACATATTTTATAGCAGGGGCAGTTGAGCAGACATCTTCATTTTTTAAAATATTTTATGCTTTTCCTGAATAAGACAGTAAACGCTCCCCAGCAAATGAGGCGAGGCGAGGCAAATTCAGTGTTATTGTCTGAGTCATGATGGTTTGGTTGAAGCGGGTTTAAAATGCATTACTGCACATGTGTAGAGTATTTAAGGGAATAGAAGTTAATTTTGTTGGGAAATGCCACGGCATTTCAGGAATGTAGAAGCTCTTGTAAAGAGTAGAATGGCAGAGCAAGGATAGAGACGTATTAAGTAAAGTATTAGTTTAGGAGAGCCTTAAAGGCCAGGCTCTTCACGGAGAGATTTTTGGTGATCGCTGAGTGTACAGTGTGTGTTGTGTGTTAGTTGTATTGTCTTGTCCCAGCCCTTTTTCTTGCTGGATTGTATGATGTATTAGTGTGATGTTACTGTTATTACATTTTTATTTTTTTCTGTTTATTACATGGGTTGTTTGGGGGCAAATTGTTTTTCAATCTGTTGTATACTGCCCAGAGTTCCCGAGGGAAAGTCGGGCGGTTAACAAACAAACAAACAAACAAACAAACAGAAATAAGAAGATAGCCATCTACAAACTGCTGGATGACACAGATTATTTTAGCTGTTTGGCTGTGGAGCCAGAGAATGGGAATTTCATTCCCTACTTCTTGACGGGGCTGGACTCAGTGATCCATAGGGTTCATTCTAGCTCCCGCAGTTCTAAGATCTTTCGAAAGTCTAAAGACGTGACTGTACCAAACTATTTTGTCCAGGGTGTAAATCTGCTTCCTTTATTGGAAACAGTGACGTTTCCAAGAGATTCACGCCTCTGTTGGACTTTATGGCACATTTTGGAGAGATGACACGTTCACAAAACATAAGAACATAAAAAGAGCCCTGCTGGATCAGGCCAAGCTACCTGTTTCTCACAGTGGCCCCACCAGATGCTTCTGGGAGCGCACAAGACTAGATCTCTGTCTCCTAAAACCATTCCCCTGCATCTGGCCCTTGAAACATCTCGGTTTTAAGCCTGGAGATTACACATCTCCATCCTGGTTTGTAACCTGTGATGGACTTTTCCTCCAGAAATCTGTCCAATCCCCTTTTGAAGGCATTGAGGCCGGATGCCATCACAACATCCTGTGGCACGGAGTTCCACAGACTAACAACACACTGGGTAAAAAAATAATCCTTTTGTCTGTGCTCACTCTCCCAACTCTCAGTTTGAGTGGATGTCCCCTGGTTCTGGAATTTTGTGAGAGGGAGAAGAGCGTCCCTCTATCCACTTGACTCATGCCCTGCATTATTTTTTATGTCTCAATCATATCCCCCCTCAGGCACCTTTTTTCCAGACTAAAGAGCCCCAAATGTTTTAGCCTTTCCTCATAAGAGAGGTCCCCCAACCCAGTAATCATTTTAGTCGCTCTCTTCTGCACCTTTTCCAGTTCCACTATGCCTTTTTTGAGATGCGGCAATTAGTGGTTTTAAAAGTGTAGATGTACGACTAGAAACAGGTACAATTAAAATAACTGCACAGTAGTGCTTTTAGTCTATCAGTTACAAATTTTTTCCTGACATCCAGTTTTGCCTGATGATCAGCCTAATTCTGGCTTCCTGAAATTGGCAACTAAACAAGGCCCATGTATTCAATGCAACATCTGGGGAACTGGATTCAACTAATCCCCACTGGTTCAGTGGGCTGACTCTGGCTGCAACTTACAGTGATCAGTAACAGGATTTCAACCAGTGAGCTTGCAACAGGAAAGGTGTTCAGGTATTTGCTGTCCTGCTGTTTTTCTCTTCCCCTGTTCTCTGCTCCTGGACCCTCAGGCCGACAGGCAGATGGTCTGTCTCTAATAACATTACAAAACCCACCACACAGACGCTGGTGCGTCCCAGTTTGAAAATTGCGGTGGATGACATCCCAGGCAGAAATGCCTCTTCTGTCAAGAGTTATGATTATATTTTATTAAAAACAAATTTGGAGAAGAAGGGGAAAAAACGGGAAAGCATCCAATAAACAATTTCAGCAATGATTCCCAGGCCAAGCTGACTCCCACTGCTCGCTGATGGCTGGTGTGTCAGCGGGGGTCTTCTTCTCTCTGCTATGGGCCTGGCTTTTTTTGGGGGGGCGGGCTGCCATCAATCAGTTTCCCCTCTTATTGTTAAAGCGTCCTTCTTTGGGCTGCTCCAGGGCAGAGCGGAGAACCGTATTACCCAGAGGCCACTCTGACGAGGCAAGGTCTCCTCTTTTTTCCAGGCCTTTGAATAGCTGAGCAATGACTAATTTCTGGAAATGTGTTCTCCCCTCCAAGAAACAGGCCACAGAGGCTGTTATTGCTCTGGATGAGACCAAACACACGTTTTCCCCCATTTCTTTCTCTCTTTTCCTTCTTTTCCTCCAGTTTTGGTAAGGAGTTACTCTTTGCCTCTTAAGAGGCTACTGCTAGGAGGCTCTGGGCAGAATCACCGCCTGCCTTGTTTCAGAGGGAACTGTCCTCTATTTCCAGAACTGATAAAATGTGACCTGTGCTGTTTCCATCTGTAAAACTATATTTTGTCTAAAATATATAGATTAAAAATTGAGGGTCATCTTATACACGGAAGTAAGCTGAGGAGGGAACTGCATGGTTGCGAAACTGTCATCTTGGGTTGGAAAAGTGGGGGTCATCTTATACATGGGAGCATCTAATACAGTGGTTCTCAACCTGTGGGTCCCCAGATGTTCCTGGACTGCAACTCTCAGAAGTCTCTTCCAGCACAGTGAGTGGTGGAGGCTTCTGAGAGTTGCAGTCCAGGAACATCTGGGGACCCACAGGTTGAGAACCACTGATCTAATAGAAGGAAAATATAGAGTATATTCCACCCTATAGCCCTTAAAGCCAGAGATGGAGACTCAAGTAGCAGGGCTTGCTGTCAAGTCGGACTTATTTATTTACAAAAAGTATTAGCCACACCACTACCATGAGGCCTCCAGGTGGCATGCAACAATGTATTAAAAACTATAAAACATAAAATTATTAAAATAATAAAATATAATGCAGCTAAAACACAATACAATACAAATTATAAAACCCCGCTGCTCATGTGTCCAGCCAAAAAAAAAATCTATTTAAAATGCTGGCTGAACAGGAAGGTCTTTGCCTGGCGCCACAAAGCCAAAAGTGTTGGCACCAGGCGGATCTCCATTGGGAGGGCATTCCAGAGGGGGGGGGCAACAGCCGAGAAGGCCTTGTTTCGACATGCCACCCCTCTTACTTCTTTGAGGATGGCACTTTCAGCAAGGCCTCTTGGCTTGGTGACTCACCTTGGTCTCATAAAATCCTAAAATAAATGAGTTTGAAGGCGTTTATAAGGCCATAAGGTCCCAGCCTGGGTGGTGGTTGTCATTGTTTTAGTGACACAGTCTTGACCTGCTGTTTTGGACCCATCTACCCCTTCTTCTTTTTTCTGAGGGGCTTGGGCTGAGACTTGGGGTATGAGACTCAGGACTTAGTACTTGGCATCAAAGACTCAACCTTGGGTCTCGGAACCAAAGGCATGCCAACATCCCTGCTCAAAGCTTTTTTTTTTTAAATTATGCTCAAAGAATTCTTTTTTTAAATTATGCAGGCTACGCATTACTTCCTTCCCCCTCCCCCCGCCAACTGGGTATTTTAGTTTACTAATCATGGAAGGATGGAAGTCGCCCTCCAAATAGCAGGGTAGCCAAATTTGCCAACGACACTAAATTATACAGGGTAGTAAAAACTGAGAGAGATTGTGAGGAGCTCCAGAGGGATCTCTTGACACTGGGGAAGCGGGCAAACCAGTGGCAAATGAGCTTCAACATTAGTAAGTGAAGAGTGATGCACGCTGGGGCAAATAAAACCCAATTACATTTATAAACTGATAGGGTCTGAAATCTCTGCAACAAACCAGGAAAGGGACTTTGGTGTCCCGGTGGACAGCTCAATAAAGGTGTCAACCCAGTGTGCCGCAGCAGGGGGGAAAAAAAGCAAACTCAATGCTAGGGATCATTAGGAAGGGTATAGAAAAGAAGTTAGCAAGTGTCATTTTGCCTCTCTATAAATCTATGGTGAGGCCCCATCTGAAGTACTGTGTACAGTTCTGGTCACCATACCTCCAGAAGGATATTATGGAACTGGAAAAAGTGCAGAGGAGGGCAACCAGAATGATTAGGGGACTGGAACACCTTCCTTACCATCTGAGGCTGCAACGGCTGGGCCTCTTCACTCTTGAACGACGGCGCCTAAGAGGTGACCTGATTGAAGTTTATAAAATCATACACGGTATGGACAAAGTAGATAAGGAAAAACTGTTTTCCCTATCCCACAATGCTAGTACCAGGGGGCACTCCATTAAACTTTGGGGTGCTAGATCTCAAACAAATAAGAGAATATACTTTTTCACCCAGAGGATCATTGGTCTGTGGAACTCCTTGCCAGAAGAAGTGCTGACAGCGGTCAGCCTTGACAGCTTTAAGAAAAGATTGGACAAGTTCATGGAGAACAAGGGCATCAATGGCTAACAAGATGGATGCCTAAGGACAACCTCTGGGTTGGAGAGAGATGCAGGATCTCTCTCCATGTCATTTGCGGGAAATCATAAGCAGATGAAGACTCCCTGAAGCAAATGGTGAGCCACTGTGTGAGGCAGAATGCTGGACTGGATGGGCTGTGGCCTGTTCCAGCAAGGCTGTTCTTATGTTATTAGAGTTGACTTTGAGCTGGCTATCTGAATCTGTAGGGATTGACTTCCTAAGATAGAACATTGTCTTTTGGGAGTTGTCTTCAGTTTGTAAGACTCTCCCTATCTAGCTTGGATCAAAAAAATAAACAACCTGTGAAAATAGAGGTCTTGAAATAGAGCCTTGAAATGTTGCTTTAAAAACACAAAAACACACACGTTTGCAGATGTACACAGTATATGATTATTTTTACAGATTTTGCTCTCTCACCATCATTTTTGTGTATTATCTTTAGTCACCAGGCCTTTGATTAAACACTTCTTCTGTGCCTTCATCCTTCTTTGCTTTAAAACTGTGTCTCTATGCTTAATACATCCGGACGGGAACAGGGCGGTTTGCCAGCAGAGATGAGAACCAGAATTACTCTGAGATTGTGCAGATTCACATTTTAAAACTCCCTTAAATCATGACACAGTCCTGCCCACAAAAACAACATGGAGTTTCCTTCCGCTGCCCTGATACGAAGCTCGCTCCGTTTTGTTAAAGATGGAGGCTAAAACATATTTAAAACAAAAAAGAGAAGAAAATGGGTTACTTGAACCAGAACGTTCGATATGATTCAAGAATCCTGCTATATAGTATAAACTCCCACCGGCATAAGCTGAACCATGCAGGGGAGTTGTTGTCGTTGTCGTTGTCGTTGTCATCATCATTTTGTTTTGTTTTGTTTTTGTTGTGTTTTTGGAGTTCTTTGTCCATCTGTCATACACCTGGTTGTGTGACAGATGGTATGACAAATGGGCAGAACTCTGCAAAAAAAAATGCACCCGGGAGTGTGACTGATTGTGCAACCCATTGAGTATGTTTGGGTACACAACTGATGGCAGCTAAGAGATCACACAGCAGTTGCACAGTTTCTGATTTATGCTGACTCGTTTGTACACAGCACAGGACTGTGGATCTGTGTCCAGCCTTGAGTAATCTAGAACTGAAAGCTTGCTATTGTCTTCAGGCAGGGCTGAGGAAAGCGTTTTTCCCTGTAGTTGCTGATCTGGACCACTTGATACTCTCCTACATAGATTCCGTTGGATTAGTCCCTGGTTCCCAGCCTTGGGTCCTCCGATGTTCTTAGACTACAACTCCCAGAAATCCTGGCCGGTGCAGCTACTGGTGAAGGCTTCTGGAAGTTTTAGTCCAAGAACATCTGGGGAACCCAAGCTTGGGAGCCACTGGGATGAACATTTTGTGAGGAGTGCACCACACTGTTCCTAAAGAGCAGTTGGACAACACGGGCTCAAAGACAAACTCCTGCATTCTTTTAACACCCAAAAAAGGCACTTGGGAAATACTGTTAACTGTTGTGCCTCGATGTAGAACGGGGGTGAGCCGTTTTCATAGTCCTAAAGAGCAGCACTGCTACACTTGGGACCTCAGGAGGCCTCAACCAGACACCTCAGTTTGAGAGGAAAGGCCTGTCCCAAAATGGCTGGCTGTGTCTTTTAAGGATTTTGATTGGCTCTTTGGGGACATTTTAACCCCTTCTCATAACTCATGCAGCCTCTGAATGCTTTCTTCCCTAAGCAGACCTGCCTGGAAGGTCACATCTGGTTTTCAGTGGGGAGGGGTCTGAAAACATTCTTAACGTGTCTACCCAGTGTGTGGCAGCGGTGAAGAAGGCCAATTCAAAAAGGGGATTATCAAAAAGGGGGTTGTAAATCAAACAGCCAACATTATAATGCCATTGTGAAAGCAATGATTTGAATTTATGGGGTTCGTCGCTGGCGTGCTATTGGCTTTACAGAATGCAATTAGCAGTCTGAGTCTTTTTTTGTAGACAGAAAAGAAGATTTATTGGTTACAACCAAGGGAACTTCCACACTCTTTGCTGGTGGGAAGTCCACCGAGAAACGAAAGGAGCAATATTTTATACGGTTTTCCAGCACTCTTTTTCCCTCCGCCCATCCGAATTTACGTCATATACATCTGTTACATGCATCAAATACTAATTGACATCCTTGATCATTTATTTTGTATTTCTGACACCAATTAAATGTCTTAATTGCTATGGTGTTTGAACTGCCTTACTCGGCTAGGAGTGTTCAGGGAGGATCAACTCCTTTGACAATGACGTATGCCAAGAACTCTCACAACAAAGATAAGGTTTTCTTGGCTTGGCTTATATGCAATTAATTGTGTTCAAAGCTACAAAAATAATTAGATTGCTAGCTCAGCCAAATTTTGTAACAGAAGTTTCCCCCCCTCTTAGCGGCCGGAAAGGCTTGACCAGAGTTTTTAGGACCGGATATACATGGATACAATTGCTTATTAATATTTCTACTTCTAAATATATAATTGTGTGGCTTATATTGTGATATGCTGGGGGTTACTAAAATAGCTATATATATATATGCGTGATTTATACCCTTCATTCCGCCCTTGACGTGTTATGGAAATTTACGCCAGTAAATTCTCCATAGGTTGCCCCCCCGTGGCTCCCGTGATAGACTTGTAAGGGACAAAGAAACATATCAAAGGTGTATATACAAAAGCGTGAATATTGCTTGAGCTTCCCTGCTTACCATTCCCTTGGAGAGGGGTGTCATCATGGCTCAGTGAGTGATTTTTCAGTGTTCCTGACGAGAGTATCGGCAGTGCTGCCAGGAAAACTTTTCCCGCCCTTTTTCTTTTCTCAAAGGGCTTATAGGCACAGTTTAAAAAAATGAATAATCACAAAATGATTTGTGGCATCTCATGGTGAGGGACGCATTTGAACAGGTGAATGACAAAGAACTACCCCTTAATTCACTAGGGCACTTTCTATAGTGAAATGTTAAGTTACCAGATAAAGTTTTGCAATGTCTGGGAGTTAAAAAGACCCTCAGGCCAGACCCGCAGACTGCAGTGGATGGATGCGTTTCACGGACCATAGCATTTAAATGTCCCCTGTTGGAGAAATGCAACATGGTCACAACCTCCCAAGGCATGCTGCTCACTGCTCAAAGATTCCAAATTCCCAACTTTTGAAAGGGGCTGGCATATAGACTTGGATATCAAGATCCCCGTCCCAAAGTGATAATCTAAACAGGCTTTAAACAGCAGATTTGTTCAGTACCTTATTTCAGGACAATCATGAAACCCAAATAAATTTTCTTGCAGCAGCAGTGCAAATGTGAGATATCGTGCTTGTGTGTTTGGTAGTCAGGCTGAAAACCCCTGAATTCTATTTAGGGTCATTTTGCAAATCAAACACTTATAAAAATATGGGCAAGGCTCCTTTGCCAGCCTTCTCCCTTTTGCTGTCAAATGGCTTTAGACCTTGAAATATGATTTTTCATACTGTCATTTTTCATAAAGATACACAAACATTAGTACCTGATTTCATAGAACAAAAATCATGACATGATTTTCAACCTTATTCAGGTGTGTGGTGTGCCTTGAAACTCAAATTATAGCAGGCTGTGCAGAATTACCCAGTTGTTCATGCATACAGGATAGCCCAGATGATAGACATTAATTTTAGAAAAACCAATTTTTAGCCATAAACCATACTCAATAGTTATAGTCCCATGGTAGAGTCACGGATGAGCTATTGAAATCAAGGCAGAGATGTCTCTGTAGCTGTCAGTTCACACACAGAATCGGCCCCACAAATATGGGACAAAAAGTAATTCATCATTGTCTTTGGTGAAGTAAATAATGTGGACAACTATTCTAGAAACCATTGTTTTGTGGTATAAAGTCTCGGAGCACCCATGGGTGCCAAAATTTCTCTCATTCAATGTAAATTGCATAGAAAGGCAAGTAATAGAAAAATATGAATTATGAAAGGCACATTCAGAAAAGCACTTCAGCAAACAAAAATTTTACAATGACTATCAATAATAGGCAGTAATATCACGAACAATGACCCATAATTAACGTCCCTATGCAAGGCTTCAAAATAAGCGCTCACTTGTGGATGCTGGTGTGTGTGTGGCGACACAAGTTCACAAGTTCTTGATGGTCCAGCGCATGGTGAAGGTCTGCATTTGAACCCCACCAAGTTTCTGTCCCGACGAAAAGGGGTGAAATTGCGGGCGTGAAGTCTGTTGGCCGCAATCCAAAGCAAAAGTCAGTGGCCTGTAAGCACCTTCCGTCTCCCCCCCTCAGAGACAGACAGAGAAAGGAAAAGGAAAAGGAAAGGAAATCAGGCAGACAGGATGTCAGCCCATCAACCTGAAGTGTAGGGGGAAATCAGCAGACGACAGTGGGGCTCCCCGAAGTGGCGAATGCAAGGCGCCCCCAGGAACAGGTGTGATGACCAGAGGCCAGGTGCAATTCGGCGTCCTCCATCCAGGGGGGGGGTCATCTAAGGCATGAGGCATCATACTGCAGTGGGCAGAAGGCGTCACCGGTCAGGCCTCTCTCCCGCTCGGTCGCGGGGCGTGGTTCACGCTGGGTGAAAAGGCTGGCATCACTGGATCCAGGGGCCCACATTGATCGACCTGGCGGAACGCAGTCATCTCGAAGATGGCATCAAAGACATCAAAGGCATCAAAGGCTCCAGGAGGGATAGCGGAAGGGATGGCAGGAAGGTCCCCATCTCAGCATCTACGGACGGCGGCGTCAGCTTTCCACACCCAACCGACTCCATGATCCAGAAATAAAGAACGGGTGGGCGTTTTTCCCAGAGCAAAAGCCCGTCCTCCAGGATGTACCTGGGTAAGAGAAGAACACACACACGACCACAAACAGACAAACACAGAGGACAAACCCCCATAAAAGGACCCCTCAGCTGTCCTTGTGCTGCCAAGCAGGGTGGTACAGTCTATCTGACAGTCATGAAAAGGAAAAAATGTCGTAAAGGCAGACTGGGGCTTTCCTCTTCGTAAAACCAATACGTGAAGTAGGGGGGCCAAAGTCTATGACGAGGACACCTCTGTACAGCAGTAGATATGCACAAGTTCAGCTGGCCCTGATGAGTGCTTGCAAGGTGTAGGTGCTCAGGTGTCCCCAATCAACCACAGATCCCATCCCCAAGTCAAAGTGCTCTCCTACACGGGGACAACAAAAAAATTGTAGCTGGCAGAATATCCAGGAGATGCAAAGTAGGCTCTTAGCATGAACCAAATTGTTGCAGAGGGGAGTTGGGGCTGGTATGCGGCATGATAAAGTCACCGCCGGCCGCACTTCAAAATAAAAGTCAGTGGCTGTTTTAAACCCACTCTCTCCCCCCATAAACAAACAGAGAAAAAGAGACAGGAAGACAGGATTGTAATCTGTCACCCTGAGTTGAAAGTGAATCAGCAGGCTGCCTCGGGACCTTCCGAAGTGTCAAATGCACGCTGTCATCTGGGGAAGGATGCCTCAGGACGGAAAGTGTTTCCTCCAGCGTCTTCCCGAGTGGAACGAGACAGACAGACAGAAACAGACGAACAAACAAACACACACAAAAATGGCCAAGCAATCTGCAGATCATGGCCTTGTTCTCCAGGTGTGATAGTGCTACATGCAGTACACTGTGTGCAGATTTCAATGGCACAGTATAGCGCAGTCTATCTGAGAGTCTCGAGAAGGGGAAAAAAATGTCGCAAAAAGCAAATGTCCTGCAGAATGGGGCATATCTCTTTGTGAAACAAGCATATGAATGGGGGGGGGTGTCCAAATGTTCGGAAAAATCGTTTGGCCATAGTACACAGCTGCACCTCAGTAGTTGTTTACCAGTTCAACTCAGCCAGGGTGACGCTACTAGGCTCCCTTTGAAATTTGTAACAAATTAATAATGTGCACTACAGAGCCATCATTTAAAATAGGGAATCTTGCCCTTTACATGCAGGTGTCATGTGCACAAAAAAAGGAAAAGAAAAATCGTTAAGTCCATTTTGTTTTCTAAAAAAAAAATAAGCCTCATTTTCCTAAGGGGAGCTTCTGAGACCAGGCGTGGGTTAAAAGCTGCACCAACACGCTATGCACATTGTACTGGCCAGGCGAGCCTTGTACCGCCTATGGCAAAAAGATAATTCTTTTATTGTCCTGTGTTGAGTTAGTTATAAAGAGTCATTGAAATCGCAAGGCAATTCACTATCCCAGTAGCGTTTGAACATATCTTCTAAAAGTCTAATTAAGGAATGTGTGCACTGTGTTGGACAAGCAAGGCTCCTCTTAAGGTCTAGTGTTTAAGCCTGCTTTAAATGTAACGCCGTGGAATTGACTTGGACGTTACTCCAAAGGCAAAAAAATGTTTGCAGGAAAGCTTACAAAGGGAGGGGCTTTAGGTTGCTGGCACATCCTAAAAAAAAAAAATGTCAGGGTTCTCTTGTGTCCTTTTTCTGAAGCCAAAAAGAGAAAGTTTTCGACAACAAGTTTTTTCCTCTTATTCTTTAGCAAAAATACCTGAGAGTTGTGTTTGATTCCAAGGGTTTAATTAAATTAAAACGTTCCGTTTTGGGACCGAATCCCTGGATTCTTCTAAACAATAGACCCCCCTTTCTCTCATTCCCTATCCAGGAAAAAAAATGCTACAAGTCGGCTAGAAGCCTCCTCTCTACGCTTTTAAGGCGGCACAGAAAATTGTGGTAGTTCCCGTAAGTGGAGAAGGGAGACCTTCTGGCCATTGCCTACAAAATTTACTGGCTTGTGGCTTTAGGGGTCAGTTTATTTTCCTTCGCTATGCATTAATTTGGTTGGTGTGTTCAATATAAGTTTTGCGTCCAAGCTGTGTCAAGGGGCTTGGGAGAGAAAGGAGGGGTTGGGAGATGTTATCCTGCCTTGCCCTGCAAAGGGGGGGGCGAGAGCAGAAAAAGAAAGGAGGGGCGGTAGACTTTTAAATTCCCCCGCAGACTGCCTTTTACAGCCTGAGGCAAGCAGATAATCTCCTGTAATTACTCTGTAATGGATTAGGTGTGAAATACACTGGAACAAAGGGGCAATTCCCCATTTCTGTGGCTGTCTATCTTGTTATCTGCTTAAGCCTAATTTGAGAAGCGTGGCTTTTGTAATGAATAAACAGAGCAACTTACATGGGGAGGGGAAGAAAATCTTAGGTGGACATGTAGAATTTCTCTCTCTTCCTTCACTCTTATATCTATGGGGAGGCAAATAATGCCTAGATGGTACTTAAGTCCTTATGAAGACCATGAAAGCACAGTTAAAAAAAATTCCTGCTTATTCTAAGACACCCGTTTGTTCCAGGAGGGGGGGGGGGAGAGAGAGAGAGAGAGAGAGAGAGAGACTAAGATCTTCTCCCCACTTTTCCTTTGTCTAAAAAGGTAGACTTGCACAGTTCCTGAGAATCTCCCTGTGTTTGAAATTAAATTGCCTTGTTTGTTTTCAAATGTTGTTAACTACTTGTGGAGAAGGAAAAAAAAGGCATTGATTCTCCTTTCTATCGTGGATTTTGCCAGCTGCCAGAAGGGGCTCATCCCCTGATTTGATTTCCCTGCTTTTGATTATTAAGAGTTCAGAAATAACGTCTGTACCTATCTCCTCATGTGGCGTATAGCAAACATTAGTTCTGTTTAAGGCTTCTATATCCAAGGAGTTGGGCATTGGCGTAACGGGATGGAAGCACCTCCTGAATGCTTGAATAAGGCAAATTAGGGGTACACATCTCCTATCTAGCACTTCCTGATCCCTCTGTCCTGCCTTCCTCTCCTCCAGTTTTTTCAATATCATACTTATCCATCCCCATCTCTGTCTGCATACCCCACTCTGCTACACTTCTTTTCTGTCCATTTGCTAACCATTTCTCCTCATCTTTTCCTCCATCTATTCATTTCTTTAGTTCACTATCTTGCCTCCCTCCCATCATCTCTCGGGTTTATAAAACCAGTTTAAAGTAAGGGGTGGACGTTTTCATCCTATTAAGTCCTACCCAGTTTTACTAAAAATGCATTACTCAGATACCCTATGATGTTTTCCCTGTAAAATGTCCCTTCAGCTGGTAAATTTTTTTTCGTGTGACCAACCAGTCACAAAATACGTAGGATGTTGTTTATCCATGAGTACTCAAAAGTACCCTTCTCACTGCCCATTTTTCCCCTGGTGTTATCAAAATTGCTGGCGGGGTCTTCTAGTTGGCAGAGTATTTAGTCTCTATATTAATTAACTAAGCACGTCCTTATAAATTCACACGCCTCTTGCTAGCAGGTCATAATTGGTCTGACCTCCTTGAGGGCTAGAATCTTAATTTGAGATGGTAAAGTCCTGCCTTATCCTAGTTAGAGGGGCTCTTCTTAAAGCTTACTTTTGTTCCATTTAATACTAAAATCATTACTTCTGGTGGCAGAATTCCAATGTTACCACATCGCACATCAAAAGGGGGTGCATACGTTGCTGTAATTTATCCCCATTGGATTGTGTTAAAGGTCTAACTGTGTGCCTATAAATTCTCCCACAACACCAAACGGAATCGCACTTAATTAATCACACCACACACACACAACACGTGATACTGACGCGGCCTAAGTAGGTCGCCCTGGCTTAGAAATCGCGCGTCCACACTCAGGTCGCCAAGGGTTATGTCCTAGAGATCAACCCGGCTCATCCATACACGTCAATCACTGATTCCGTTTGATTCACACAAATCATCCACAATATTTTTTCCCCCAAATAACCTGCCTATGTCCTCTGCCTAGGGAGAAATCTTATTAACTATCTAAATTCAAACGGAGATGGTGCTCCGTTGGTGATGGTGGGACAAAGATTGCCAGTCTTTGCCGCCGCTTTAGACACAGGGAATGGCCACTTCCCTGTGGTTACCAAAAAGAATTCAATTCAATACCCACACATATATTCAAACAATAATAAATCCTCTGAGGAAGCCAGAGCAGTGCTCTCCTCCTCTTTCTTTTATTTTTCCAAACACTGGGGGCGAACCCTAGAGATGTTGGATTTTGCAAAAATCCTCTCCTCTCTTGCAGATTTCGGGGTCACTTGACCCCTAATTTCTGCTGGTTCTCGGGATGCTAAGGACGCATTCGTCCTTTCTCGTCTCCTACCCCCGGGGCCGACAATAAGAATTCGCAATCTTCTCCACTCCACAGAGCTGTTAGATTCGAACTCACGCCACCCCACAACCGGTTTCCTACCTTACCAGATTTCTTCTGCGCAGTCTTTCTCAGTTCTTCCCCTTTTTGGGCCGGCTCCTGTTTTCTCTCAAGTACGGTAGCCCATTTAGTGCTGACAGAGTGATCCTCCTCACAAATTTGAGGGTCCGGACTAGGTTCAGTCAATCAGCACAAACTCCTTACCGTGACTTGAGTCAGACTCTGCAAGCCTCTTAGCAGCAGCGAATTCCCCGGCATCTCCACCAAATGAAAGCAATGATTTGAATTTATGGGGTTCGTCGCTGGCGTGCTATTGGCTTTACAGAATGCAATTAGCAGTCTGAGTCTTTTTTTGTAGACAGAAAAGAAGATTTATTGGTTACAACCAAGGGAACTTCCACACTCTTTGCTGGTGGGAAGTCCACCGAGAAACGAAAGGAGCAATATTTTATACGGTTTTCCAGCACTCTTTTTCCCTCCGCCCATCCGAATTTACGTCACATACATCTGTTACATGCATCAAATACTAATTGACATCCTTGGTCATTTATTTTGTATTTCTGACACCAATTAAATGTCTTAATTGCTATGGTGTTTGAACTGCCTTACTCGGCTAGGAGTGTTCAGGGAGGATCAACTCCTTTGACAATGACGTATGCCAAGAACTCTCACAACAAAGATAAGGTTTTCTTGGCTTGGCTTATATGCAATTAATTGTGTTCAAAGCTACAAAAATAATTAGATTGCTAGCTCAGCCAAATTTTGTAACAGAAGTTTCCCCCCCTCTTAGCGGCCGGAAAGGCTTGACCAGAGTTTTTAGGACCGGATATACATGGATACAATTGCTTATTAATATTTCTACTTCTAAATATATAATTGTGTGGCTTATATTGTGATATGCTGGGGGTTACTAAAATAGCTATATATATATATGCGTGATTTATACCCTTCAATTGTACAAAACGATAGTAAGGCCGCACCTGGAGTATTGTGTACAATTCTGGTCACCGCATCTCAAGAAAGACATAGTGGAACTGGAAAAGGTGCAGAAGAGAGCGACTAAAATGATTACTGGGCTGGGGGACCTCCCTTATGAGGAGAGGCTAAAACATTTGGGGCTCTTTAGTCTGGGAAAAAGGCGCCTGAGGGGGGATATGATTGAGACGTACAAAATAATGCAGGGCATGAGTCAAGTGGGTAGAGGGACACTCTTCTTCCTGTCACAAAATACCAGAACTAGGGGACATCCACTCAAATTGAGGGTTGGAAGAGTGAGAACAGACAGAAAGAAAAAAAATTTCACCCAGCATATTGTTAGTCTGTGGAACTCCCTGCCACAGGAGGTGGTGAAGGCATTTGGCCTAGATGCCTTCCAAAGGGGATTGGACGCATTCCAGGACGAAAAGTCCATCACAAGTTACAAGCCATGATGGGGATGTGTAATCTCCAGGCTTAAAAGTAGGGTATTTCAAGGGCCAGATGCAGTGGAGTGCTATCAGGAGACAGAGATCTAGTCTTGTGCGCTCCTGGACACATTTGGTGCGGCCACTATGAGATACAAGAAGCTGGGCTAGATGGGCCTTTGGCAGGGCTCTTCTCACGTTCTTATGTTCTTATGTCAGTGGCTAGAGCAGTGGTCCCCACCAGCCTTGGCTCCCCAGGTGTTCTTGAACTAAAACTCCCAGGAATCCTAGCTAGCTGAGAGTTGTAGTCCAAGACTATCTAGGGACCCAAAGTTGAGGACTGCTGTGCTAGAGGTTATTTCTGACCTTTTCAAAGCAAACACACAAAAGAATCTTTAAAATTGAGGAGGGGCTGAGGGGTGGCCATGTTATTGTTTCTGTAGACGTGTATGGGCTTTTTGAAAATGAGTTCAAGGCTGATCTAGTGGTATGTCCCTTGCCTCTTTCAAGTCTCAAATCTCAATAGCTGCTTCTCAAAGCTGTCCAGGGTTCCCTGTGGCCCAGGTGGGAAATCGTGTCCCAATTATCTGTTGATCTGACCCAACTGATTCTCCCCACTTCTCCTCGCCTAGGCTGGAGCAGCCGAGCCGGGTCCGTTTCACCGATCCCGATGGAGCTATCCTTTTTGAGCACCCTGTACAAAAAGGCATCTCCCCACAGGACAATATGGTGAGTGAACCAAGATACCGTTGCCTGCTCTGTGTGTGTGTGTGTGTGTGTGAGAGAGAGAGAGAGAGAGAGAGAGAATTTCTGGAGGAGCATTGCAAAAAAAAAGTCATCACAGTGAGTTAGGAGAGAGAACCCATCTCATATCTGTTCAGCTGATGTGATTTTGGGTGAAACAGCCATATGGCAGAACTCTGCTATCCAAAGCCAATGGAATCTTTGAGTGTTCTGATATTTCCAGTATCTGCTAATTATTCCCATCCAGTGGTGTAATAAATGTTGTTCTCAGCGGGGCTTAACCAGCCATAAAGCACCACTACATTTTAAACAATATGAAACAATAGTTTGGAATAGAGTAGAACGGTGGTTTCTACTGGTCCTAAATCTCCCTCTGGAGGCTGAAAAGCACAGATAATAGCAAATCCTGTGCGTAATATAGTATCTTGCTCTCTTTAGTGGATATTTCTTGTAATTACACCATGGAAATGTGTATAAATACAGTATGTGACATTTTGAATTTAATATTTTCAGGCTGCGGATAAGTGAATCTGCAGATACTGATTGTGCAGATGAGGGGAAATGTATTCTAGTTCAAATAATTTAAAGTTTTTTTAAAGAAAAAGTTGGAAAAAATTAAAGCTGTACAGACCATATGCACTAAAGTAGAGATGAACAACCAGCCTGTAAGTAGTCCGAAGCCCGAAAAGCTGGGTTGTAGAGGCAGTTTGTCATGTGGCACCACAATGAGGGCTGCATTGGTGTGGAGCAGTTCTCCAAAAGGAAAGTATTCCACAGCCATGGTGTACAATTGTGTTATTTATTTATTTATTTATTTATTCATTCATTCATTCATTCATTCATTCATTTATTCATTCATTCATTGTATTTCTATACTGCCTATCCGACAGCAGGGTCATTCTGGGTGGTTCACAGATCATACAAGGCATTCAACGACAACAAAGCAAAACAATAACAGCAGAAGGAAGCCAACTGCATTCAATCACATCCAAATACAGTGGTACCTTGTATAAAGGAATTAATTCGTTCCAAATGAAATTATGTTAAGCAAATTTTCCTTTATACAAATTTCCCATAGGAATGCATTGAAAACGGAGTAATCCCTAATTATGTTGTACAGATTCGCCCCATAGACGATTCTGTTAAGCAAATTTCCCCTATCTCCAGAATTTTTTATGTTGTACAGATTTTATGTTATACAAACCATTTGTTATACGAGGATCCGCTGTACAATTCAAAAGCATAACCATCACCATTAACAACATAGAAAGCTCTGTCCCATGGCTCCACGTAGTGACTAAAATCCAGCTGCACCGTTATTCAAACGGTGTAACCTATAAACTTGAATTGGCGTAAGTTCAGAAAGCTCTGCAGACATTGCCTGTTGCAAACTGAGTTGCATGACTTGATGTGCAACAGGTAATGGCTAGGAAGATATGTTAACATACAGCACTTTAGATTGAAAAACTCCATTGTTTGCAACAGGATTTCAGCAAGTGTTTTGATCCAACACATGGGGGGGGGCTTATCTGGTAGATCTCAGTCCTTGGAGATATATAGGGAGAACTGCTTTGCTGGAGTTTGCTGGAAAAGTTCCAAAGCCAAACTCCCTTGATTACAGGAAGAAGGACGAAAATACACAGAGATGCCTTTTTCTCAGCCAGCTGAGAATAGACACGCAGACAAAAGACTGCCATGTTCATCTCGGAAGCCTTCCTTTTATTCTCTTACCTATTGCTAACAAGCACACATTGGAGCATTTAGAGAAACATAGCTTCTAATAGGAGGCAGGTGCTCTTTAGCCTGTTGGCCTTCCCTCAAAGCAAAAGGTCAGGGGAAATAGAAAGTCACTTCCTTTCAGATATGCCATGTTGGCCAGCCAGGACTGTGTGCACATCACTGAAGCCTCTCTGGAAAACATACTCCCCAAATATCCATCATACTAAAGTTCCACCCAAGCCTGCTTTTTAATGCATAGCCAGAATCACACAGGTCTGTGGAGCACTGGATATGCATCTGATCTCACTGGGCCTCATGGTGCAGTGATTAAATACCTGTACTGCAGGCAAAACTGTGCTCACAACCTGGGGTTCAATCCCAGTTAGCCAGTCATGGCTGACTCAGCCTTCTATTCTTCCAAGGTCAGTAAAATGAGTACCCAGCTTGCTGGGTGGGGGTGGGGCAATGTGTAGCCTGCATAATTAAATTGCAAACTGCCCAGAGAGTGCTTGACGCACTATAGGGTGGTATATAAGCAGAACGCCTTGCTTTTGCTTTTAGTCTTGTTGTTTTTGCAGTGCTCAGCTTACAAATGGCTGGATAAATTGCCTTGTCCTTTCTCACCTTCCCTCAGGTCTGTGGCATGTGGAGGAACCTACAGAAGAACTCCATTCGGTTGCTGAAGGTGGATCAGTTGCGCGTCTCCCTAATAACCCGGGCACACCCTGCGGGAGAGATCCAAGGGAAAATTATGAAGCACCGGGCCCTCTTTGCAGGTAACCAATAAACGGTGTAGCTAGGGTCAGTCTCTGGAGCTGCCTAAGCCATATCATCTCGAGAGTGCACCATGTTATTGTTCCCTGTATAACCCAGTCGTATCACTTGTCTAACAGATGGCATACATCTTGTATGTTGATTTCTGTATTGCATATATAATTTTTTGTGCATGGCTGGATCACTCAGTGGTTTTGGAATCTGGCTGTGGAGCCAGAGTTTGAGAGTTTGATTCCCCTGATCTGTGTCCCAGAAGAACCAGCCTGTGTAACCTTGGGCAAGGTGCACATTATCCATGCGCAGATGACTCCAAGGGTATGGGCCTTAGATGGCATCGTTGAGGCCCAGTCCCCCTTTTGATGAGTTTTCAGTAGAGATCATAGACAGAGTTGGAAGAGACCTCAAGGGCCATGCAGTCCAACCCCCTGCCATACAGGAATCGCCATCAAAGTACCCCCGACAGATGGCCGTCCAGCCTCTGCTTAAAAACCTCCAAAGAAGGAGAATCCACCCCCCTTTGTGGCAGCATATTCCACTGCCGAACAGCTCTAACCGCCAAGAAGTTCTTCCTAATGTTCAAATGGAATCTCTTCTGCTGTAGTTTGAAACCATTGCCACGAGTCCTAGTCTCCGAAGCCATGGAAAACAAACCCGTTCCCTCTCCAATATGACATCCTTGCAAATATTTAAACATACCTATCATATCCCCCCTCAGCCTTGTCTTTGAAAGGCTAAACATTCCCAGTCCCCTAAGCTGTTCCTCATAAGACATTTCCTCCAGACCTTCAGCTATCCTGGTCGCCCTCCTTTGTACCTGCTCAAGGTTGTCAACATCCTTTTTAAATTGAGGAGCACAGAACTGGACAGAGCACTGTATAAGAAGTTACATTGAATACATCAAGCCAAAAGATAACGATCATACATAACAGGATATCACAAAATATTGTCAAAGACTCCAGGCGGGGTCTGACGAGAGCAGACTGGTGGTACAAGAATTGAGGTGCCAGACCCAGACTGCTCAAGGCTTTGGTTCAATATTCTTCTATCTCTCTGATGCTTTGTATCCCTATGTTTTCAGTCCCCTGGACTCACGCCCATCCTATCCACCCACCTGGCCATGCACAGCAACATGCTGTTCTCTCCATTTCAGAAACGTTCAGTGCTCTCCTGACACCGGTGGACCCGACGCACCTTGGCATGGGGGGTATTGCTATGCTGACCCTGAGCGACACCGAGAACAACCTGCATTTCGTCCTGGTGACCAGGGGGCTCCTGGAATCGGCAGACAAAAGTAAGTGAAGCACAAAGGATGATTATTGGTGGGAGGATGTTGCAGGAGGCTTGGAAACCTCCTTGCCCTGGCCAGAGAAGACTTGATGATCAGCTAGATCTGACGGGTTCAAATAGAGTGTTTTCAGCAACACGTGGAATCGGCTCCTACCTTAAGCATGTTAAGGCACTGGTGGAAAACCACCCACTGGTGGTGAGTGGGTCTCAATGGATCATGCCATTCTATCTTTATTGAATCAATGCATCTTATATGTTAAGTCTTCCTCCTTTCCT
This sequence comes from Phrynocephalus guinanensis, assembly GCA_037367245.1. Lineage (NCBI taxonomy): Eukaryota > Metazoa > Chordata > Lepidosauria > Squamata > Agamidae > Phrynocephalus > Phrynocephalus guinanensis. The sequence goes on from CM074735.1 coordinate 132,608,240, forward strand.
GCTGCTTTTCACTGTTCCAAACATTACTATCTTTATTTATTTATTTATTTATTTATTTATTTATTTATTTATTTACCCCACCGTTGTCCTTGGAAAAAGACCCAAGGCGGCTTACAGTAAGGGGAGAGTGTACAGTCCATTACAATGAAGACAGTATCAGTTTGAGAAACAGGGGATTGAGGGGTTATTTACAGCATCAGAAGGCAACATTAAAGCTAACAATTGATAATTATAACATAGTGTCAATGCAATCACACAAGGAGAGGTATAAACACAAAGTTACAAGTGGTTATAAATACAAAGTCTGTGTAGCCATGTAGGGTAGATTCATAAAAAGACACAATAGGCAGTCCATCAGTCTGTTTCCATCAGGCAGTTTCCAGTCTGTCTTCTCACAACATGCCCAAATAATAACATTAAAACCGTGTACAACTAAATATAAAAAAGTAAAAAAAAAAAGTAAAAGTAACATCTATCACCAGACCCCGATGTCAAGAGAATGCAGGGAAGTATATTAGCTGTTAAGCTTCAACATAATCTAGTGTTGAGTTTTCTAAATTCCCAGTAACAAGAGGGGAAAGAGACACTCATCTCACCAGTAGAGAGTTCAGGAATCCAGTGAGAAGAGCAAAACTTTATAAAAAACAGTTCCAAAAAAAGTTCTCAAAATTCATAATAATCAGGAAAACAAACTCAGCCTATCGTAAAATTCAAAGCAAAGTGTTCTGCTTAAAGCACTCTCTGGGCAGCTTACAATCTATTGATGCAGGATACACATTGTCCTCCCAGCAAGCTGGGTACTCATAGACGGACAGAAGGCTGAGTCAGCCATGAGCTGGCTACCTGGGATTGAACTCCTGGACATGAGCACAGCTACAGCTGCAGGACAGCCACATAGGTCATCATATAAGAAATTATGCGTGTCCAACATTTCAACAAAGAAAAGTTACTATAAGCTGTTGAAGTAGAGAAATTTAGGTGGACATGGAGGGAACAAAAAAAACCCAACCCCTCTGGATCTGTTTTGAGGCCCAAAGCCTTAAAACAGAGCAAAATCTGAAAACCAGTCCCTCTCCAATCCATTATTTTTTCTCTGAGTTATTTCCCAAATTTTATGGTCTCTACAGTATTTGTTCGTTTGCTTGCTTTAAAATATTTTTACCTCGCCTTTTTCCTTGCAAAGGACCCAAGGTACCTTACAACTCTAAAAGACAACAATTAAGGTTGAAAACAATGAGTATAACAATGGTGGTTAACATGATTAGAAAGACAATATTTGAAGCTAAGAACAATGAGTAAAGAGGCATATTACATCTCTTAAGAACATAAGAGCACAGGAGCCATGCTGGATCAGGCCAAGGGCCCATCTAGTCCAGCTTCCTGTATTTCACAGTGGCCCCACCAGATGCCTCTGGTAGCGCACGAGACTAGATATCTGTCTCCTGATACCACTCCCCTGCATCTGGTCCTTGAAGTAACCTGGTTTTAAGCCTGGAGATAACACATCTCCCTCATGGTTTGTAACCTGTGATGGACTTTTCCTCCAGGAATCTGTCCAATCCCCTTTTGAAGGCATCCAGGCCAGATGCCATCACCACATCCTGTGGCAGGGTGTTCCACAGACTAACACACCGGGTATATTAAAAAAATTTCTTTTGTCTGTTCTTACTCTCCCAACTCTCAATTTGAGTGGCTGTCCCCTAGTTCTGGTGTTTTGTGAGAGGGAGAAGAGCGTCCCTCTATTCACTTGACTCATGCCCTGCATTATTTTGTACGTCTCAATCATATCCCCCCTCAGGTGCCTTTTTTCCAGACTAAAGAACCCCAAATGTTTTAGCCTTTCCTCATAATGGAGGTCCCCCAGCCCAGTAATCATTTTGGTTGCTCTCTTTTGTACCTTCTCTTTGGTTCCTCCTTACTGGACCTATTAGGAAATTATCCCAAATAAAGAGGGGTGCTCTGCTGATGAATCAGGGGATAAAGAGTTTTCAGTGCTTCTCTTTCTTCTCTGACTTTTGGTGGGGAACCATCGTTCCTCCCCATATCTAGAAGTTCAACCAGAGTACCAGATGAAGTAAAAACCTATAAATCTGTCATTCCAGTTTTTCACTGGTGCCTGAAATCATGCATTGAAACGACACTGGACTGTTTATGAGATCTCGGAGAGCTCCTTCCTGCATTGTTTGGGCAGAGGTCCAGAAATGAAAGAGAGGAAAACACACTGCAGAAACACCATCTGCAGGACTTACACACTCCTTTGCAGTATAACATTATATTATATATTATAATAACAATAAAGGAGAGATTAAAATGAAAAGTAATACATATTTTGATAAGGAGTGCTTGAAAAACAATTAATGACCTGCATTGCTTTTAAAACCAGTATCCTAAAATAATATTACCATTTTAATGAGAGGTATTATTTATAATGTCAGGTGCAGGTGTATTTTTTAAAAAAAATCCCCATTTGTTGCAGCCAAAAAAGAGTATCTTAGCTCACATTTTTGCTTGGCTCTCATATCTGCGCAGCTGGAAAGAAGCCTCTCTCTGCTACCAAGAACACATGGAGGTTGTTATTAGAGCTGAAAGAACGACCCAGTTCATTACAGACAATGTGTGTCCCATAATACTACTTGATATGGGATCTTTATTGCTTACATAGCGTTCAGGCTGCTGCCAGCTTTTTTTTTCTTCCACAACCAGAGCAAAACTAAAGATATACAGTAAACTGTAATAAGAACATAAGAGTATAAGAAGAGCCATGCTGGCTCAGGCCAAATTTTATGGTCTCTACAGTATTTGTTTGTTTGTTTGTTTGCTTGCTTGCTTAAAATATTTTTACCTCACCTTTTTCCTTGAAAAGGACCCAAGGTACCTTACAACTCTGAAAGACAACATTTAAGGTTGAAAACAATGAGTATAATAATGGTGGTTAACATGATTAGAAAGACAATATTTGAAGCTAAGAACAATGAGTAAAGAGGCATATTACATCTCTTAAGAACATAAGAACATAAGAAGAGCCGTACTGGATCAGGCCAAGGGCCCATCCAGTCCAGCTTCCTGTATCTCACAGTGGCACCACCAAAAGTGTCTGGGAGCACACGAGACTAGATCTCTGTCTCCTGATACCACTCCCCTGCAACTGGCCCTTGAAGTACCCGGGTTATAAGCCTGGAGATGACACATCTCCCTCATGGTTTGTAACCTGTGATGGACTTTTCCTCCAGGAATCTGTCCAATCCCCTTTTGAAGGCATCCAGGCTAGATGCTATCACCTCATCCTGTGGCAGGGAGTTCTGCAGACTAACAATACGCTGGGTAAAAAAAAAAATCTGGTTTTAAGCCTGGAGATTATACATCTCCATCATGGTTTGCAACCTGTGATGGACTTTTCCTCCAGGAATCTGTCCAAACCCCTTTTGAAGGCTTCCAGGCCAGATGCCATCACCACGTCCTGTGGCAGGGAGTTCCACAAACTAACAACTAACAACACGCTGGGTCAAGAAGGATTTTCTTTTGTCTGTTCTCACTCTCCCAACCCCTCAATTTGAGTGGATGTCCCCTACTTCTGGTATTTTGTGAGAGGGACAAGAGTGGCTCTTGATGCGTGTGTTTGTGTGTATGTGTTTGCTTTTTCCCTCAGAATCCTCCTGGATTCCCCTGAGAGTGCAGATCCTGCATCAGGAGAGAGTACTGAGGGACGTGATTGCCAACATCACCTTGCAGGTAATTTTGCCCCATTTCTCTGCAACAAACCTAGAAAGAATTGATTTTTCCAGCCTTTTGTTTTCCCTTTAATTTTAATTTTTTGAAACACCACACCGTGGCTTCGTGCCCTCTCTTTGCTGCTGTCGGCGTCACTTAATGGGTCTCTGCTGTTTGCTGCCCCTTTTTTCTCTCTCCTCATTTACCACCCCAGGCCTCTGACTTTGCAGAAGTGCTGACCGGCCTGGGGAGTCGAGAGATGCAGTGGCTGGCTCAGGGACAGCTGAGGATTACGGCGGAGGTGAAGGGCCGGTTCCGGCCACAGATAGCTGGGCGGATCACGACAAGGAGGAGTTGTGACAGTAAGTGCAGCTGGGAGGAGGAGGAGGCGGCGGCGGCGGCATATACAGTATTTTTCTCTGTATAAAGCAAAGTGGTATGCTTATATACCGCCCCATACCACTTCAAGTAGTCTCTGGGCAGTTTACAGTTTAATTACAGTAATGCAGGCTACACATTGCCCCCCTCCCAGCAAGCTGGGTACTCATTTTACTGACTTCAGAAAAATGGAAGGCTGAGTGAACCTTGAGCCGGCTACCTGGGATTGAACCCCAGGTCGTGAGCACAGTCTTAGCTGCATCTGGAAGTTGAGTCATGGCTACTGGACTTCTTTTTTGAGAGAGAGAAACGTTTCTATCTCTCAAAAAAGAAGTCCAGTAGCCATGACTCAACTTCCAAATAAACTCACCTGGATGACTGAGAATCTTCACAGACAGTTTTAGCTGCAGGACAGACATTTAACCACTGCGCCACGAGGCTCCTGCTCTCACTTCCAGTGGGATTATACTTTTGTCTAAAACTGTTAGACTAAAGATTTAGGGTCGTCTTATATACAGAAGTAAGCTGAGGAGAGAACTGTGTGGTTGCGAAACTGGATTTTTGGATTAGAAAAGTGGGGTTCATCTTATACATGCAGGCCTCTTATAGAAAGGAAAATACGGTGTTCCCGGAGTCCTCGTGCCACAAAACAGAACCCAGGCGGACTCTTTTCTCCCCGCGGGGCTAGGGAGTTATGAACTATGTGTAAAGATCAGCATTTATCATGATTCGGTGCTTCACTATGATTTGGTGGATGGAGCCCATCCGGGGGGGGGGGTGCGCAGGTGCCTTGCATTCTGTGCCCCGCCTCCTCCCGCAGGTGCCCAGTCAGAACCAGCGCTGTGGGGTTCCGTGCCCCGCCTCCTCCTCTGAATGGGCACTGGTGGAAGGAGGCGGGGCTTGGAATCAGGGGCGCCCACACAGCACCTGTGAGCCCGATCCGCCAAACCACACGGAAATGCCGACATTGGCTTTGTGCCCATTTTTAGCTGTGTGGCAAGAAGAATCTCGCCCCTGCCTCTTTCTTTGTTATGGTCTGGAAACAACAACAAAAACAACTGACAAATACTGGTGGGATCTTCAAGGCGGAGCTTGAATTAGTTACTTTTGGAGACTTTGTTTGTTTGTTTGTTTGTTTGTTTGTTTGTTTTATTTTTATACCGCCCATCTTCCAAAATGGAACTCTGGGCGGTTTACAGTTAAAAAGCAATACAACAATACAGAAAAAAAGAAGAAGAAAAAGGAAAAACCCTAGCAAGATGGATTGATGGGTAGGAAAAGAGAAAAAAAATTAAATAAATTAAAGGTCGCCATATGCCTCCCTGAAAAGCAAGGTTTTCAAAGCCTTTCTGAAGGCGGGCAGGGACTGTGCAAGGCGCAGCTCACTGGGGAGGTGGTTCCATAATGAGGAATCCTCCACCCCACCCCCACCCCTCGGGAAATGCTTACTTAATTTTTAGTGCCATGATTTTAGGGGGGGAAATGTGGTATACGCCGAAAAATACGGTACCTTTACCCTGTAATGTTGTCCAATCCTCTTTCAAGGTTGTATTATCTGGACCCAATCCAGGATGGAACACCTTCTGACTCATGTCCTTGAGTCTGTCACCAGGGAATGCTGACGCCTGAGTCTAGAATTACCCATCTTGCTACTGTCATAAAAGTTTATGAAACTTTTTTGAACATTATTCTCTCTGTGTTCCAGCACCTCCCTCATTAACTATGGTCCACTGGGAATTCTGGTGCAAAAAAAAAGTAATTTGTTTTCTGTGCTTCTGTCTTTCAATGGCCATCTGGCTAGTTCAGTGGTTCTCAAGCGTGGATATCCCAGGTATTCTTTGAATACAACTTCCCGTAACCTTGGCGAGCACAGCTAGTGGTGAGGCCTTCTGGGCATTGCAGTCCAATAACAGCCGGGTTATCCAAGGCTGGAAACCACCAGACAAGGGGAACTTGTTACTATAAGCATCGCTACCTACTGAGCGTCTGATGGCCTTCCAGCTGTTCCTTTAAGCCAGGGGTGTCCAAACT